>PVKM010007845.1:0-29047 GCA_004027735.1 Carollia perspicillata | reverse complement strand
CAGAGCGCACTCTCTCCCAGTTGTGGGTCACCTCTGGCCCCCCAGGTTGTGGTGCGCACCCTTCCCAGTGCTATGGGGGGATGCAAGACTTCCCGCGCCACCTCAGTAGCACTGCCCAGCTGGGTAGGGGGAAGGCCGGAGTGATTGCTGCAGGAGAATTCCCCAAACAGCATCTCTTTTTTCACTTTTTCTTTTTGACAAATTCCTCCTACTCAAGCCTGCCACTCTGTACAGCAGCCTGGCCTCTCGCACAGCCTGATTCTCCAGCCAGACCAGGGAATATCGGGGTCAGTGCCCATCACAGTGTGACTCTCAGCTCTCCCAACCAGTGTGGGTGCTCACAGCCCGTGTTTGTTTGCCACTTAGTCCTCATTCCCCTCTCTGTGACTTCAAGCAACCAGGTCTCTCCTGGTGCTGCTCAAACCTTGTTTGGCTTGGGAGGGAGCAGTTGACCCAGCTGTCTTCCAAGAACCCTGTGGCAGAACCAGTGGGCGCTGGGCCGGGGTTTGGAGCCACCTGGTCCCTGCGCTGGTCTCTGGGACCTTATTGTCCTGAAGCACTCTCCTTACTATCTGAATTTTTTCAGTGTCTGCTACAATTTTTGGTTTCCTATTTTCATATATGCTGGGGTACCGTTGGCTGTTTGCTCTGTTCCTCGGTAGATTGGCTAGGTTTTTCTCTCACGTGTAGGGGGAAGTGAAATCTGCTCCCTCTTACCTCGCTGCCATCTTCCTCTCCTCAATTTTCTCCACAACCTCACCAGCACTTGTTTGTTCATTTGTTTGTGATGGCCATTCATGTTTTTTTAGTTCTTCTTCTAGATAATTTTTTTGTTCTTTCATTTTAGGCATGTTTCTTTGTCTTCCCATTTTGGCTGCCTCTTTGTGTTTATTCTTCTGTATTGGATAGATCTGCAAAGACTCTTGGTCAGGTCTATCTCAGAGGCTGCCTCCAACTGGCCCTGGGCAACCTATTTAGAGTTAATAGTGATCCACAGCTTGTGGCTCTTTCTGTTGTGCCTGGATGCTTGCTAAAAGGGCCAAACTGCCCACCAAGGCAGCTTTTACCATCATGAGGCCTGGGGGAGAGACAGCTAAAGACTCAAAGCACCCAGAGATTTACCTCCACAAATAGGCTCTCAATTGGGCTTAATCACTGAAAGAGTCTACATCTGTACCCCTTAGCTTAAGCTACTCGGGGTAGGTCGAGAGATTCCTGTGGGTGGTACATCTCCCAAGGCTGATACTGCATGGAGGGTTGTGCTTTTTATCCCCAAGAAAGGTGTCATCTGGGAATGACTGAGCATGGGGATCCTGGAGACTGACCCATCAGCTCTCTATATAGAGCCAGGAACCCCAGACTCTCCTCATGCAGCTATAGTCCACTGTGATATCCTCTGCCTGAGCCCAGTGTAAATAGCTTCAAAGAATTTTTTTTTTTTGTTCTGGCCCTTTAAGAGGATGTCTGTGGCTCTGACTATCCCTCTCTAGTAGACAGAAATCCCACTGCTTTTCATAGCCAGGTATTATGTGAGTGCATATGCAGCTCTGATGCTCTAGGCTGGGGAGCCCAGCTTGGGTTTTAGACCCTACACTTCCCAAGTTGAACCCGTGGTTGCTAAAATATCTCTCTGGATCTTCAGCTACCACCTTGGGAATCCAGCTATCTTTCTCACACCACCACATTTCCTACCAGTATCAATGTGGTGCTGTGAATTCTGTAATTCCTTGGTTAAAAAGCTAATCTCCAGCTAGTCCTCAGTTAGTTATTCAGCATGATTTTCTGTAATTTAGTTGTGATCCCAGTTTGTCCTAGGATGAGATTAGTGTAGCTTCTACTTACTTAGCCATCATCTTGGATCTTCATTATTTCTTCAAGTAGTTTTATTTCTTATAGCTGTTTAAGAATAGTTATCCCAGTTTTTTTTCTCCCCATTGCTCTTCCTTGCCCTACACACCCCTGCTCCTTCAGGCAGTTCACACCCTGTTGTCCATAACGATGAGTGCTTTGTATATTTTCATTGACTACCACTTTTCTTTCTTACTCTGTTATCCCTCCCTTCCTCCATTCTGGTCACTTGCAGTTTATTCCTTATTTCCATGTCTTTGTGTCGATTTTGCTTTCTTCATTTTGCTCATTGGGTGTATGTTATAGGTGAGAACATACTGTATTTTTCTTTCACCTCTTGACTTTTTTACTTACCATAATACTCTCCAGTTCCATCCATGCTACTGTGAAGAGTAGGAGTTACCTCTTTCTTTCTACTGATTAGTATTCCATTGTGTAAATGCACCACAGTTTTTGATTCACTCATTTATTGATAAGCACTTAAGCTGTTTCTAGCACTTACCTATTGTAAATAACACTGCTATGAACATTAGGGTGCATAAGTTCTCTAGAACTGGTGTTTCAGGATTCATAGGGTATAATCCCAGTAGTGCCTTCACTAAAGGACACTTTCATTATTTGTTTTGAGAAATTCCATACTGTTTTCCACAGTGGCTGCAGCAATCTACATTCCAAAAACTTTGCATCAGGGTTCCCTTTTCCCCACATCCTCGCAAGAACTTGTTTGTTGATTTGTTCACAATGACCACTCTCACTAGTATGAAGTGGTATCTCATCGTGGCTTTAATTTACATCTCTCTGATGGCTAGTGATGTTCAGCATTCGTTCATATGTTTATGTGTTCTATGTATGTCTTCCTCGGAGAAGTGGCTATTCAGGTACTTTGCCCATTTTTCCCCATTTTTATTTTTTTAAATCTTTTTTAAAAATATATTTTATTGATTATGCCATTACAGTTGTCCCATTTCCCCCCTTCACTCCCCTCCACCCTGCACACCCATTCCCACCCACACTCCTCCCCCGTTAGCTCATGTCCATGTGTCATAAGTTCTTTAGCTTCTACATTTCCCACACTACTCTTGCCCTCTCCCTGTCTATTTTCTCCCCACTGTCTATGCTACTTTTTCTCTGTACCTTCTCCCCACCCTCTCCTCCCACTCCCCTGTTGCTAACCTTCTACATGACCTCCATTTCTGTGGCTCTGCTCCTGTTTTAGGTGCCCACTGAGTCTGCTTTTGTTTTAGGTGTGGATGTTAATAACTGAGTTTGCTGTCCTCTTACTGTTCATATTTTTATCTTCTTTTTCTTAGATAAGTTCCTTTAACATTTCATATAATAAGGGCTTGGTGACGATGAACTCCTTGAACTTGATCTTATCTGAGAAGTGCTTTATCTGCCCTTCCATTCTGAATGAAAGTTTTGCTGGATAGAGCAGTCTTGGATATAGGTCCTTGCTTTTCATGGCTTGGAATACTTCTTTCCAGCCTCTTCTTGCCTGTAAGGTCTCTTTTGAGAAATCAGCTGACAGTCTGATGGGAACTCCTTTGTAGGTAACTGTCCCCTTATCTCTTGCTGCTTCTAGAATTCTCTCCTTCATTTTAATCTTGGCTAATGTATTATGATGTGCCTTGATGTGTTCCTCCTTGGATCCACCTTCTTTGGGACTCTCTGAGCTTCCTGGACTTCCTGGAAGTCTATTTCCTTTGCCAGATTGGGGAAGTTCTCCTTTATTATTTGTTCAAATAAGTTTTCCACTTGTTGCTCTTCCTCTTCCCCTTCTTGTACCCCTATAATTCAGATGTTGGAACATTTAAAGATGTTCTGGAGATTCCTAAGCCTCTCCTCATTTTTTTGAATTCTTGCTTCTTTATTCTTTTCTATTTGATTGTTTGTTTCTTCCTTCTGGTCCACTCCATTGATTTGAGTCCCAGTTTTCTTCCCATCACTATTGGTTCCCTGTGCATTTTCCTTCATTTCACTTATCAACGCCTTCATTTTTTCATCTAATTTGTGACCAAAATCAACCAATTCTGTGAGCATCCTGATCACCAGTGCTTTGAACTGTGCGTCTGATAGGTTGGCTATCTCTTGGTCACTTAGAAGTATTGGCTCTGGGGCTCTCAGCTGTTCTGTTTGAGTCATTTTTGGTCAGATGGCACCTGTTACATATGAGGGGTGGGGCCTTAGGCATTTACTAGGACGGGGCAACCCAGTGGCTGGGTTGTTATGCTGTCTTTGGGGGCGGGGTCAGGGAGGTAACAATGGCACGCGTTCTGCACTCTCTCAGATTTGTGTCCCCTCTGCTGCCTCCCACACGCAAACTGGTCCCCCCTGGCGCTGGTTCCCAGGTGGGCGGGCCTATGCACACTCCAGGATCCTGTGAGTCTCTGCAGCGACCTCTCCTGTGTTGCTGGGAGCCTCTCCTGGCACCTTTTCAGTGTTTTTAGGCTTTATTTCCCATCACTGGGGCCCTGGGCTGTGCAGTCCATCTCACTGCCTGCTCTTGCCTAGTTTATCTGCACACAAATGTGTGTCCGTGGTCAGCCAACCACCCTGCATGCCCTTCGTGCTCTGCTCATCTCCTCCCCACATCTGGGGTCTGCAAGGTCCACACTACCTATGCTCCCTGGGGCTCCAAGGTCTGGCAGCCCCTTTGTTTTCCTGCTGCATTTCCTCTCCGCCAGCTGCTGACTCCACCCCTCTTACCAGTCTGGTTGAATGGTTGTCGGACTTCCATAGTTCAATTTTCTGTGTTCTGGTTGTGTTATTGTTTGTAAATATTTGTTGTCCTTAATCTTGGTTGTGCAAGGAGGTACAGTGTTTCCACCTACACCTCCATCTTGGCCGGAAGTCTTTTGCCCATTTTTTAATCAGATTGTTTGTCTTTCTGATGTTGAGTCATATGAATTCTTTATATATTTTGGATATAGATCCACTGTCTGATGTATCATTGGCAAATATATTTTCCCACACAGTTACATTTTCATTTTCCTGATGTTTTCTTTAGCTGTACAGAAGCTATTTAACTTGACATAGTCCCACTTGTTTATTCTTTTCTTTATAGCCCCTGCACTTTAAAATATATCAGTGAAGATATAACTGTGTGAGGTATCTGACATTTTACTGCCTGTGTTTTCCTCTCTGACTTTTGTGGTGTCTTGACCTATATTTAAGTCTTTTATACATCTTGAATTTATTTTTGTGTGTGGTGTAAGTTGGTGGTCTGGTGTTATTTTTTGCATGGGCCTGTCCTTTTATTGAAAAGGGTATTTTTACTTCATTTTATGCTCCTGCCCCCACTGTCAAATATTAATTGACCATAGAGACATGGGTTTATTTCTGGGCTATTATGTTCCATTGACTCATGTGCATGTTTTTATGACAGTACCATACTGTTTTGATTATTGTGGCCTTATAAAATAGTTTGATATCATATATTGTGATCCCTCCTACT
The DNA here is from genome assembly GCA_004027735.1 of Carollia perspicillata. Lineage (NCBI taxonomy): Eukaryota > Metazoa > Chordata > Mammalia > Chiroptera > Phyllostomidae > Carollia > Carollia perspicillata. The sequence goes on along the minus strand of PVKM010007845.1, from coordinate 23,745 downwards.
TTGTACTTGTTTGTCAAAACTGCTGAATCTTTTCGGGTTTGTATGGTTCAATATAAATTTCTCAAATGTTTGTTCTATATCTGTAAAATATGTCATTGGTATTCGATAGGGATTGCTTTGAAACTATAAATTGCTTTGAGTAGTATGGACATTTTAATGATATTAAATCTTCCAATCCATGAACACAGTATATGCTTCCTTTTATTTGTGTCTTCTAAATTTCTTTTTTCAATTGTTGTTCAAATACAGTTGTTTCCATTTTCCTCCTACCACTCCCCCCAACCTCACACATTCCCACCTTCCCCCTTGATCTTACTCCCCTTTGGCTTTGTCCTTGTGTTCTTTATACATATTCCTTGATGACCTTTCCAATTTACCCCCCGTTATTCCCCTCCTCACTACTCTCTGGTTACTGTCAATTTGTTCTTTATTTCAGTGTCTCTGGTTATAATTCATTTGTTTGTTGGTTTTGTTGATCAGGCTGCACTTTTAGGTGAGATTTTATGGTATCTGTCTTTTACCCCCTGGCTTACATAATGCTCTCCAGATCCATCCATGGTATCGTGAAGGATAGGAACTCCTTTTTTCTTTCTGCTGTGCAGTATTCCATTGTGTAAATGTATAGCTTTTTTATCCATTAAGTTACTGATGGGCTCTTTCTTAATTTCTTTCCTCACTGTTCTGTAGTTTTCTGAGTAGAATTTTTTTTTTAACCTGATTGGTTAAGTTTATTCCTAGGTACTTTATCTTTCCTGTTGCTATAGTAAAGGGGACTCCCCCCTCCCTCCAGTTTATGTTTCTGATATTTCATTGTGTACAAAAATGCCTTTGAGCCCTGGTTGGTGTGGCTCAGTGGATTGAGCAGTGGCCTGTGAACCAAAGGGTCACCAGTTTGATTCCCAGTCTAGAGTACATGGCTGGGTTGCAGACCAGATCCCCAGTAGAAGACCCATGAGATGCAACCACACATTGATGTTTCTCTCCCTCTATTTCCTCCGTCCTTCCAATCTGTATAAACAAACAAACAAACAAACGAATGAATAAATAATCTTAAAAAATGCCTTCGATTTCTGAATATTTACTTTGTATCTCACTGTTCTGCCAAATTTATTTATTAGGTAGAGTAAGTTTTTTATAGTTGTTCCAGTACAGTTGTCTCCATTTTCACTCCACTATGGTTCACCGCCTCACACATCCCTGCCTCCTATCTTCAAACTTACCCCCTTTGGCTTTGTCCATGTGTCCTTTATACATATCCTTGACAGCCTCTTTCCTATTTTCCCCCATTATTCCTCTCCCCTCTCTTCTGTGGTTACTATCAGTTTGTTCTTTATTTCAATGTCTCTAGTTGTATTTTGCTTGCTTGTTTGTTTTGTTGATTAGATTCCACTTATAGGTGAGATCATATGGTATTTATCTTTCACTTGCCTGGCTTATTTCACTTAGCATAATGTTCTCCAGTTCCATCCAGTCTGTTGTGAAGTGTAGGAATTCCTTCTTTCTGCTGTGTTGGGTTGTATTGTTTAAATGTACCACGTGTCCCCTAGAGCAAGGAACATAAAGGAAAGAATAAACAAATGGAAACTCATTAAAATAAAAACCTTCTGCACAGCTAAAGGAAACAGCATTAAAATGAAAAGAGAACCAACCATGTGGAGTAGTTTTCTAGTTGAACCTGTGGGGTTTTCTATATACAGTATTATGTCATCTGCAAACAATGATAATTTTACTTCCTCCTTTCTAGTTCAGATGTCTTTTATTTCTTTTTCTTGCTGTGGGTAGGACTTACAATATCATGTTGAACATAAGTAGTAAAAGCAGACACCCTTGACTTATTTATGATCTTAAGGGGAAAGGTTTTAGTTTTTTCTCATTGAATAAGATATCTGTAGTTTTCTCATATATGACCTTTATTGTGTTGTGTATGTTCCCTCTACTCCCACATTGCTGAGTGTTTTTACTATAAATGGGTGCTGTCCATTATCAAATGTTTTTAAGCACCTACTGATATGATCATGTGACTCTTGTCTCTCATTTTGTTTATATGGTATGTTATGTTTATTGATTTGCAAATATTGTATCATCCTTGTGTCTTTGGGATGAATCCCAGTCAATTACCCTGTATGATCTTCTTAATGTGTTGCTGAATGTGGTTTGCCAATATTTTGTTCGGGATTTCAGAATCTATGTTTATCAGTGATATTGGCCTGCAGTTTTCTTTGTTTGTTGCTTCTTTACTTGGTTTTGGGATTAGGATATTAGTGGTATTATAAAAAGAGTTTGGGAGTCTTCTGTCTTCTTGAATTTTTTGGAATAGTTTGAGAGGAGAAGAGTTAGCTCTTTCCTAAATGTTTGGTAAAATTCTCCTGTGAAGCTGTCCAGTTCAGGACCTTTGTGTGCTAGAAGTTCTTTTTGTGTCTTTTTATAATTACTGCTTCATTGTCACTAATTACTGTTAGTCTATTCAGATTTTGTGCTTCTTCTTGATTCAGATTTGGAAGACTATATATTTCTAGAAGTTTATTCGTTTTGCCAAGGTTGTCAAATTTCTTGGCACGTAGTTGTTCCTAGTAATTTCTTACACTTTTTTGTATATCTGTGGTATTTTTGTAATTTCTAGTCTTTTGTTTCTGATTTTATTTATTTCGGTTATCTCCCTTTTTTTCTTTATGAGTCTGACTAAAGGCATGCTGATTTTTCAAGATTTGTTTTTTTTTTAAAGTATCATTAATTTTTAAAAACTTATTGTTCAAGTACAATTTTTTTTATCTCTTCAAAGAACCAGTTCCTGAAATTTTTGACCCTTTGAACTGTTTTTTTAGTCTCTATGTTATTTAATTCTGCTCTATCTTGACTATTTCCCTCTTTCAACTCACTCAGAGCTTTGCTTATTTTTGTTCCTCTAGTTCTTATGAATGTTATGTTAGTTGTTTATTTAAAATGTTCTATTTTTTTAGGTAGGTTTGTGTTGCTATGAGCTTCCCTCAAATTACTGCCTTCATTGTATCCCCTAGGTTTTGGGCTGCTCTGTATTCATTTTCATTTCTTTCCAGAAGCATTTTGATTTCTTCCTTGATCTCGTTATTAACCCACTCATTGTTTAATAGTATGCTATTCAGTCCTCATGAGTATAAATGTTTTTGAGATTCTTTTCCTTGAGTTTGGTTTCTAGTTTCAACCATTGTGATCCAAGAAAATGCTTGGTATAATTTCAATTTTCTGGAATTTGTTGAGGGTTTTTTTGTGTGTGTGTCCTAGCATGTGGTCTATCCATGAGAACTTTCCATGTGCATTTGAAAAGAATGTATATTTTGCTTCTTCAGGGTGCAAGTTTCTTTATATATTAGTTAAACCCATTTGACCTAATGTGTCATTTAGTGTCACATTATCTTTGTTGATTTTTTGTTTGAAAGATCTTTCCACTGTTGACAGTTGGGTCTTAAAATCCCCTATTATAAATGTGTCAATGTCTGTATCTTTCTTGAAAATTTCCCATATTTTTCTTATATATTGTGATGCTCCTATGTTGATTGCAGATGTGTTTACAATGTTTATAGTTTCCTGATGGATTCTTCTCCTTAAAATTATGAAATATCCTTCTTTATGTCTTTTCATGGTCTTAGTTTTGAAATCTATTTTGTCTGTTATAAGTATCACTACCCTGGCTTTTTTTTCCTGTCTGTTTGTTTGGAATATTTTTTTCAACCCTGCACTTTTGGTCTGCATAGATATTTTTTCTGAGGTGGGTCTGTTGTAGAGAACATATATATGGGTCATGTTTTCTTATCCATTAAACTACATTATATCTTTTGATTGAAACATTTAAACCACTTACTTTTAGGTTATTATTGGTTGGTACTGATTCGTTGCTACTTTTCCATACCTGTGTATCTCTCTTGCTGTTTCTCTGTCTACATTTATTCTTCTTTACATAGAAGTCCCTTTAGCATCTTTGCAGTAGTGGCTTGGTGGACATACTCTTTTAGCTTGCCTTTGTCTTGTAGGCTCTTTATTTCACCATTTCCATGTTCATTTTAAATGAGAACCTTGCTGGTAGAATAGTCTTGGTTGTAGGTCCTTGTTTTTCATTATCTTGACCATCTCAGGCCAATTCTTTTGGCTGGTAATGTTTCTGTTGAGAAATCTACTGATAGCCTTAATGGAGTTCCCTGAATGTTACTTGCCATTTCTTTCTTGCTGCCCCTAAGATTCTCTCATTGTCTTAAGAGAGAATCTTAAAAGCACTAAGGAATTGTTATGAAGAGTTACTTCACAATACTTAAGGGAAGAACCTATCAAGAAGACATAGACATTGTAAACATATATGCACCAAAGATAAGAGCACCTGAATATATAAGAAAAATCATGGAGGACTTCAAGAAAGATATAGAAAGCTGAACACTTATGCTGGGAGATTTTAACACCCCACTGTCAAAAATGGATAGGTCTTCCAAGTGAAATATAAAACAATGATATTGAAGTATTGAAAAATGCCCTTATCAAATGAACTTAACAGATATATACATAGAATCTTTCATCCCAAAGAAGCAAAGTAAACATTCTTTTTAAATACACATGGAACATTTTCAAAGATACATCACATGACAAGAAATAAAACAAGCCTCAAAAATTTTAAAAAATTTGGAATCATACCAAGCATTTTCACAGACTACTAAGGACCCAAACTCAAGGAAAAAACTCAAAAACACTCAAACTCATGGAGATTGAATAGCATGTTATTAACAAATGAATGGGTTAGGAATGAGATCAAGAAAAAAATCAAAAATTTTCTGGCAACAAATGAAAATAAACTCACCACAGTCTAAAACCAATGGGACACTGCAAAAGGAGTCTTGGGTGGGAAGTTCATAGTAATACACACTTACCAAAAATATGAAACATATCAAAAACAACCTAACCCTACATCTACAAGAACTGGAGAAACAACAACATATTCAAGATCATGTAGAAAAAAGTTAATAACCAAGATCAGAGAAGAGTTAAATGACATAGAAACTAAAAGACCAATCCCAAGGATCAATATAATCAGGAGGTGGTTTGGGAGCATTCCTCAACCTGTAAAGGCCACATATGAGAGATCTACAGCCAATATCATACTCAATGAGCAAAAATTAAAGCTTTCCCACTAAGATCAGGAAAAAGACAAGGATGTCCACTTTCAGCACTCCTATTCAACATAATATTAGAGTTCCTAGCCACAGCAATCAGACAAGAAATCGAAATAAAAGGCATCCAAATTGGAAAGGAGGAAGTAAAACTGCCATTGTTGTAGATGGCATGATAGTGAACATAGAAAATTCTATAGACTCCACAAAAAAACCTACTTGACCTAACAAATGAATTGGGCAGAAGGGGGGGATACAAAGTCAATATTTATCAATCAAAGGCATTTTTGTACACCAACAATAAAATATCAGACATAGAAATCAGGAAAAACATCCCTTTTGATATAGCAACAAGAAAAATAAAGTACCTAGGAATAAACTTAACCAAGGATGTAACAGACCTGTACTCAAAAAACTACACAACATTGAATAAAGAAATTAATGAAGACACAAACAAATGGAAGCAAGTACCATGCTCATGGATTGGAAGAATTAACATAATCAAAATGTCCATACTACCCAAAGCAATTTATAGATTCAGTGCAATCCCTATTAAAGTACCAATGGCATATTTCACAGATATAGAACAAACATTTCAGAAATTTATATGGAACCATAAATTACCCCAAATAGCTGCAACAATTTTGAGAAAGAAGAACAAAGTAGGAGGGACAACAATGCCTGATAACAAACTGTGTTCCAAAGCCACTGTAATCAAAACAGCCTGGTACTGGCATGAGAACAGACTCATAGACCAATGGAACAGCATAGAGAGCCCAGAAATAATCCCAAGTCTCTATGTCCAATTAATATTTGACAAAGGTGGCAGGAGAATAAAATGGAGCAAATATAGCCTCTTCAACAAATGGTGTTGGGCGATCTAGACAGCTACATGCAAAACAAAAAATAGTGAAACTCTATCACCACCTTTCAGCATACACAAAAATAAATTCAAAGTGGGTAAGATGCTTAAATATAATTCATGACAACATCAAAATCCCAGAGGAAAACATTGGCAGGAAAATTTCTGTCATTCCCTGCAGCAACATCTTCACTGATATGTCCCCTAAAGCAAGGGACATAAAAAAATAAACAAATGGGACTCCATCAAATTAAAAAGTTTCTGCGTGGGTAAAGAAAACAACATAAAAATGAAAAGAAAACCAATTATATGGGAAAACATATTTGCCAATGATACCTTGGATAAGGGTTTGATCTCCAAAATATATAAAGAATTTACATGACTTCACTCCAGGAAGACAAACAATCCAATTAAAAAATAGGCGAGAGACTTGAACAGACATTTCTCCAAGGTAGATGGACATAGAGAGTGTCTGGAGACACATGAAAAGATGCTCAGCTCACTAGTCATTAGAGAGATGCAAATTAAAACCACAATGTTGTTCCACTTCACACTGGTGAGAATAGCCACCATAAACAAATAAACAAACAAGTGTTGAAGAGGATGCAGAGAAAAGGTAACACTAGTGCACTGTTGGTGGGATTGCAGACTGGTGCAGCCACTGTGGAAAACATTATGTAATTTCCTCAAAAAACTAAAAATGGAACTGCCTTTGACCTAGCAATTCCTATGCTGGGATTATATCCTAAGAGCCCTGAAACACCAATCCAAAAGGACCTATGTACCACAATGTTCATACCAGCACAATTTACAATAGCCAAGTGTTGGAAGCAACCTAGGTGCCTGTCAGTAAATGGGTGGATTAAAAAACTATGGTACATTTACACAATGGAATACTATGCAGCAGAGGGAAAGAAGGAGCTCCTACCCTTTGGGATAAGCATGGATAGAACTGGAGAGCATTATGCTAAGTGAAATAAGCCAGGCAGTGAGGGAAAAATACCATATGATCTCTTCTTTAACTAAAACATAATCAACAAAAGAAAAAAGCAAACAAAATATAACCAGAGAAATTGAAATTAAGAATAATCTAACAATAGCCAGAGGGGTGGGAGGAGATGACAATGGGGGAAAGGTTTTCAAGAACTATAATAATGGGCACTGCACAAAACCAAGTGGGAGGATGGGAGAAATTGAGGGAGCTGGGTTTGGCTGGGGTGTGGGGGAGTGGTGGAGGGAAAGTGCAGACAACTATAATTGAACAATAATAGCATAATTTTTTTAAAAAGGAACAGAGAGGAGATCTGTAATTGCCAAAAAGAGATGAGGGTGGAAGTTGGGAAAGTTGGAAGAAGGTAGTCAAAGGGTGCAAGCTTCCAGTTTTAAGATAAATAAGTTCTGGTGTGAAATGTACAACCTGATGACTATACATAAAAATATAGTTTTGTACAGTGGGAAGTTGCTAAGAGAGGACAGTAATGGGGGTGGTGGAGACAATTGTAATTGATCGGCAATAAAAAAGAAAGTTGCTAAGAGAATAGATGTTAGTTCTCATCAAAAGGGAAAAATTTATAACTATGTGTGTGGTGATAAATGTTAACTAAAGTATTAAGGAAATCACTTCACCATATACATGTATATCAAATCATTGCATTGTACACCATAAACTTATACAGGATATATGTCAGTCATATCTCAATAAAACCGGGGAAAATAATCATGACGACTTCTAGTTATACTTTTGACAAAATGACTAATTTACTATGGGCCAGGGAAATTCCTTCCAATTTCAGATTTTTGAATCATACTGGAGCAAAATTTCAACTCCCTTTTTGGTTGGGGCGAAATTTCTCATCAACTAATTTCCCAACCCCTATTTCTTTTGCCATGAAGGTATTAACTGGGGAAGGAGTAAACGGAAATGCCAATCATCGGCAATAAAAAGATTGTTTAAGAAAAGCAGCTAGCTCTGGAAAATGAAAGTGCAGAGAAAAAGGCAGGATATGACACTGAGGGGTTGGTAAGTGGTATATTCATGTGGATCTACCTTTTTAGAAACTCATTTCTGAAGGGAACAGAATGGTAAAACAGTAAGAAATATTTAGCCTTTTGACTTTTTTTATATTTTATTGATTATGCCATTAAAGTTGTCCCATTTCCCCCCTTCATTCCCCCCTTTAGTTCATGTCCATGTGTCATAAGTTCTTTAGCTTCTACATTTCCCACACTGCTCTTGCCCTTGCCCTGTCTATTTTCTCCTCACCATCTATGCTACTTATTCTCTGTACCTTCTCCCTCTCTCTCCTCCTCCCACTCCCCTGTTGATAACCCTCCATGTGATCTCCATTTCTATGGCTCTGCTCTTGTTCTAGCTGTCCACTTAGTTTACTTTTGTTTTAGGTGTGGTTGTTAATAACTGTGAGTTTGCTGTCCTTTTGCTGTTCATATGTTTTATCTCCTTTTTCTTAGATAGGTCCCTTTAACATTTCATATAATAAGGGTTTGGTGGTGATGAACTCCTTTAACTTGACCTTATCTGGGAAGCACTTTATCTGCCCTTCCACTCTAAATCAAAGCTTTGCTGGATAGAGCAATCTTGGATGTAGGTCCTTGCCTTTCATGACTTGGAGTACTTCTTTCCAGCCCTTATTGCCTGCAGGGTCTCTTTGGAGAAATCAGCTGACAGTCTGATGGGAACTCTTTTGTAGGTGACTGTGCCCTTATCTCTTGCTGTTTCTAGAGTTCTCTCCTTCATTTTAATCTTGGGTAATGTAATTATGATGTGCCTTGATGTGTTCCTCCTTGGGTCCAACTTCTTTGGGACTCTCTGAGCTTCCTGGACTTCCTGGAAGTCAATTTCCTTTGCCAGATTGGGGAAGTTGTCCTTTATTATGTGTTCAAGTAAGTTTTCCACTTGTTGCTCTTCCTCTCCCCTTTCCCCTTCTGATACCCCTATAATGCGGGTGTTGGAATGTTTAAAGATGTCCTGGAGGTTCCTAAGCCTCTCCTCGTTGTTTTGAATTCTTGCTTCTTCATTCTTTTTCTATTTGGTTGTTTGTTTCTTCCCTCTGGTCCACTCCATTCATTTGAGCCCCAGTTTTCTTCCCATCACTATTGGTTCCCTGTGCATTTTCCTTCATTTCACTTAGTGTAGCCTTCATTTTTTCATCTAATTTGCGACCAAAATCAACCAGTTCTGTGAGCATCCTGATCACCAGTGTTTTGAACTGTGTGTCTGATAGGTTCATTTTCTCTTGGTCGCTTAAATGTCTTGGCTCTGGGGCTTTGATTTATTCTTCTGTTTGAGCCATAAATTTTGGTCTGGTTGTTCCTGTTATGTGGTAAGGGGCAGAATCTTAGGTGTTCACCTGGGTGGGGCAACCCAGTTGCTGGGTTGTGACTGTTATATGTGGGGGCGGGGTTAGAGAGGGAACAAAGGCGCTTACTCCACTCATATTTCAGTCCCCTCTGCCACTTCTCACAAGCAAATTGTGCCCTTCTGGTGCTGGTTCCTGTGTGGGTGAGCTTGTGTATGTTTTAAGATCCTGTGGGTCTCTCCAATGAACTCTCCTGTGAGGTTGGGAGTCCCTCAGGGCATCTGTGGCCCCACAAGTGTTTTCAATTGGTGCTTTTAGGCTTTATTTTGTTGTGCTGAAGCCCTGGGTTGTGTGGTCTGTCTCACTGCCCATTTTTGCCTGATTTATCTGTGTGCGAATGTGTGACCGTGACTGGCCAGCTGCCTTGCACACCTCACTGGGTCTGCTTGTTGCCACCCTGCGCCTGAGGTCTGCCAACCTCTGCCTGCATGCCCGTGTCTGCCAGCCATCACTTTTTCCTGCAGCGACCCCTCCCCACCAGCCGCTGACTCCACCCCTCTTACCGATCTGGATGAATGGCTGTTAGACTTCCATTCAGTTCAACTTTCTGTCAGTTCTGGGTGCTTTTTTGTTTCTAAATCTTTGTTGTCCTTAATTTTGGTTGTGCAATGAGGCACAGTGTGTAATACCCACTGTTTAAGTTAATAGAAATGCTAACTGACTTGCTTCAAGTCACAGTTGGGTATTGAGAGAGCTAGAATTGATACCAAGATCCACTAGCTAACTTCAAACTATGTCTTTTTCAGTATATCATCATGATTTTTCATGTTTAATTTTTCTTAATGGCATTATATTGTCCTTTCTGGAAGATGTTATATTCTTTGAGTCACTATGGTCTCATCTTGGACATACTTCCTCCAAAAAATCTTCTTTAAATAGCTTACGAGATGTTCCTTCCATGAACTCATACACCGCTCTAAGCTTGTCTCGGCACTGGCAATGTAATAAAACTCCCTGTCTCCTAGTCTGCCTCCATTACCACAAAACAACTCCTTGTCAAAACTTCTGTATACTCAGTATCTAGCATAGTTATTGGCGTAAGATTGATCTCAATAGCTATTTATTCAATATAAAATTGGAACGTACGATGATTACATTGAAATTGCTTCTTCATGGCTAAATATATTGATAATGGGTGTCTGTTGATCTCCTGTGCTATAAAGCATGCATGTTCTCAGGGTAGCAGGTTTAGCCTCTGTTCAACAGAGCTTACATATTCTTCTACTTCAGAAATTTTGTGTTTCCTTTTTGTAATAGTTCTTTTTCCTTTCTTCTTTTTCCAGATGTGGGCTGTCACATTTCTGAGCTGTCAATATGCTAGGCTATAGCAACAATCCTTTCTTACATACTGCTTGCAAACTGCAGTTGAGTAGAAAAAGATGATAAACAGCATAAAAATTACCTTTAATGTAGCATCCTTGAGATACAGCATTGCATAGAGATGGAGAACAAAGATCTGAAATCAGACTGCCTGGGTTATAATTTTACATCTGCCACTCACTAGATGTTCTCTCCTCTTTCTGCATCTACTGCCAGGTTTATAAAATGTGGCAGTGACAGTACATATGGTGGTAAGTATTATTATTCCTATTTTTATAGTGGAATTTAGCAAAGTTAAGGAACATTTAATCAACTTAGCAAAGGTATATTACATGCTAGACACTGAGGCTTGAGTAATGATAAAGGTATCACAACTCCTGTCTTCAGAGAGCTAAGAGAAAAGCAGGAAAGCCACAAAATTAAGGAAGTCATTATAAAAAAGTAATAAATCTTATGATGGGAAAAATAAGGTATGTGATGGGAACACATATTATAACATTATAACCAAATATAAAGGTCATGAAAGAAATTGCTGAGGAAGTGGAATTTAAACATAGGATCTACAAGCTCAGAGAGAATCAGCAGAATAAATTGTTGGGATGGATCTGAAGAATGATGATCAAAAGTATATTCCAGTCAAAAGAATCAACATTTGCAAGGCATAAAGAGAACATTTTTTCTTTTACATATTATTTTTATTTTTTATTGTTGTTCACCTCCATTTTCACCCTGCCATACCACCCAGGCCTCACCCATCCCTGCCTGCTGCCCTCAAACCTACACCCTTTGGCTTTGTCCATGTGTCCTTTATACAGGTGTCTTGATAGTGTGTCTTTCCCCTATTTTCCCCTGTTATCATGCTCCCCGTTCCCCCTGCTTATTGTCTGTTCTTTATTTCATAACTCTGGTTATATTTTGCCTGCTTGTTATGTTTATTAGGTTCCACTTATAGGTGAGATTGTATGGTATTTGAATTTCACCATGTAAGGTATTACCTTACAAAATGCTCTCCAGTTACATACATGCTGTCAAGAAGGATGAGAGCTCCTTTCTTTCTTCTGTGTAGTATTCTATTCTGTAAATGTACCACAGTTTTTTTGATCCACTCATTTACTAATGGGCTTCCAACACGTGGAAGCAACTAAAGGTTGCTTCTGGCATGTGGATATTGTAAATTGCTGCTATGGACATTAGTGTGCATAGGTTCTTTTGAATTGATGTTTCAGGTTTCTTATGGTACAATTCCATCAGTAGAATTGCTGGGGCGATGGGCAATTGCATTTTTAGTTTTCTGATGAAATTTCATACTGTTTTCCACCGTGGCTACACCAGTCTGCATTCTCATCAATGGTGCACGAGGATTTCTTTTTCTTCTCAACCTCACCAGCACTTGTTGTTTGTTGATTTGGTTATGACAGCCATTGTGACCTGTGAGAACTAGTATCTCATTATGGTTCTGATTTGTATCCCTTTGATGGCTAGTGATGCTGAGCATCCTTTTTTATGTCTCTGGGACCTCTGTGTGTCCTCTTGGAGAAGTGTTGAACTCCTTTGCCCATTTTTTAATTGAGTTGTTTGTCTTCCTGGAGTGGAGTTGTTTGAGATCCTTTTTAAAACATTTTTTTTTATTGTTCAAATACTGTTGTTTCCATTTTCACCCCACAATCCACCCCCCACCCCAGCAATCCCACTTCCAATGCTTGTCCCTGCCATCCTTTAGTTTTGTCCATGTATTCTTTATACATGTTCCTGACAACACATCCCCTTTTTACCTCATTAACACCTCCCCACACAGTTACTGTCAGTTTGTTCTTTATTTCCATCTCTCTGGTTATATTTTGCTTGCTTGTTTGTTTTGTTCATTAGTTTCTACTTATAGGTGAAATCCTTTGGTATTTGTCTTTCCCAACTGGCTTATTTCACTTAGCATAATGCTCTCCAGACCCATCCATGTTGTTGCAAAGGGGAGGAACTCCTTCTTTTTTCCTGCTCCTTAGTATTCCACCACGTAAATGTACCATTTTTTTTTTATTCACTCATATACTGATGGGCACTTAGGTTGCTTTCAGCACTTGGTTATTGTAAATTGCGCTGCGATGAACATTGGAGTTCACAGGTTATTTTGGATTGGTGTTTCAAGGTTCTTAGGATAAAATCCTAGCAGTGGAATTGCCAGGTAAAAAGGCAGTTTCATTATTAGTTTTCTGAGGAAATTCCATACTGTTTTCCATAGTGGTTGCACCAATCTGCAGTCCCATCAACAGTGCACTAGGGTTCCCTTTTCTCCACAACCTGTTCAAACCTTGTTTGTTGCTTTGTTTGTGATGGCCATTCTGACCTGTGTGAGGTTGTATGTCGTTGTGGTTTAATTTGCCCCTTTCTGATGGCTAGTGATAATGAGTATCTTTTCATGTGTCTCTGTACCCTCTGTATGTCCTCCTTGCAGACATCTGTTCAAGACCTTTGCCCATTTTTTAATTGGGTTGCTTGTCTTCTTAGAGTAGAGTTGTGTGAGTTCTTTATATTTTTTTGAGATTAAACCCTTGTCTGAGGTATCATTGGCAAATATGTTTTCCCATATGGTTAGTTGTCTTTTTATTTTAATACTATTTTCTTTAGCCATGCAGAAGCTTTTTATTTTGATGAGATCCCATTTGTTGTCTTATTCTTTCCTTTATGTCCCTTGATCTGAGCGACATATCAGTGTAAATACTGCTGTGTGAAATATCTGAGATTTTCCTGCCTACATTCTCCTCTAGGACTTTAATGGTGTGACGACTTATATTTAAATCTTTTATCCACCTTGAATTTATTTATATGTATGTTGTAAGTTGGTGCTTTAGTTTAATTTTTTTGCATGTAGCTGTCCAGCTCTCCCAATACCATTTGTTCAAGAAACTATTTTTAATCTATTTTATGCTGCTGCTCTGGTAGTTGAAAATTAATTGACTGTAGACATTTGGGTTTATTTCTGGGCTCTCTGTTCTGATTCATTGGTCTGTCTGTTTTTATGCCAGTCCCAGGATGTTTTCATTGCAGTGGTCTTCTAATACAGTTTGATATCTGGTATTGTGATCCTTCCTACTTTGCTCTTCTTTCTCAAAATTGCAGCAGCTATTTGGGGTCATTTATGGTTCCATATAAAGTTTTGAATTATATTTTGTTCTATGTGTGTGGAATATGCTATTGGTACTTCAATAGGTATTGCATTGAATGTATAAATTGCTTTGAGTAGTATGGACATTTTGATCATATTAATTCTTCCTAGCCATGAACATAGTGTATGTTTCCATTTGTTTGTGTCTTCCTTTATTTCTTTCTTCAGTGTTGTGTAGTTTTCTGCATACAGGCCTTTACCTCCTTGGTTAGGTTTATTCCTAGGTATTTTATTTTCCTTGTTGCTATATCAAATGGGATTTTTTTCTGATTTCTGCTTCTGATGTGTCATTGTTTATATACAAAAATGCCTTTGATTTCTAGATATTGACTTCATATCCCACTGTTTTGCCAAATTTATTTATCAGGTCAAGCAGTTTTTTGGCAGACTATAGGATTTCCTGTGTACATTATCATGTCATCTGCAAACACTGACAGTTTTGTTTCCTCCTTTCTGGTTTGGATGCCTTTTACTTCTTCTTGTGTGATTCCTGTGGCTAGGACTTCCAATACGATGTTGAATAGAAGTGGTGAAAGTGGATAACCTTGTCTTGTTCCTGGTCTTAGTGGAAAAACTTTTAGTTTTTGCCCATGGAGTATGATGTACCTATAGGTCACTCATATATAGCCTTTATTATGTTGAGCAATGCTTCCCCTATTCCCACTTTGCTGAGTGTTTTTATCATAAATGGGTTCTGTACCTTATCAAATACTTTTCCCACATCTATTGATATGATCATGTGATTTTTGTGTTTGCTTTTGTTTATGTGATGTGTTACATGTATTGATTTGCAAATATTAAACCATCCGTGCATCCCTGGTATGAATCCCACTTGGTCATGGTGTATGATATTTTTAATGTATTGCTGGATGCAGTTTGCCAATATTTTGTTGAGGAGTTCAGTGTCTATGCTCATCAGTGATATTGGCCTGAATATTATTTTTTCTTGTGTCTCTATCTGGTTTTGGGATTAGGATGATGTTGGTTTCATAAAAAGAGTTTGGGAGTCTTCCATCATTTTGTTTTCTTGAAATAATCTGTTAAGGATGGGGTAAGCTCTTCCTTAATTGCTTTGTAGAATTCTCCTGTGAAACTATTTCGCCCAGGGCTTTTGTGTGTTGGAAACTTTTTGATTACTGCTTCAATTTTGTCTGTTGTTATTGGTCTGCTCAGGCTTTCTGCTTCTTCTTTATTCAGTTTTGGAACTTTATATTTTTCTTGAAATTTGTCCATTTCACCTAGGTTTTCAAATTTCTTGGCATACAGTTCTATCTTACAATCCTTTGTTTTTCTGTGGTGTCAGTTGTAATCCTTCCTCTTTCATTTGTGATTGTGCTTATTTGGGTCCTCTCTCTTTTTTTTTCTTGATGAGCCTGCTTAAAGGCTTGTCGATTTTGTTTATCTTTTCAAAGAACTAGCTCCTGGATTAATTGATCCTTAGAATTGTGCTTTTAGTCTCTATGTCATTTAATTCTGGTCTGATCTTTGTTATTTCCTTCCTTCTACTTGCTCTGGGTTGTCTTTGTTGTTGTTCCTCCAGTTCTTGCAGGTGTAGGATTAGTTCGTTTGAAATGTTTCTGTTTTTTTTTAGGTAGGCCTGTATCACTATGAACTTTCCTCTCAGGACTGCCTTTGATGGGTCCCATAAGTTTTGGGTTGTTGTCAGTTTATTTTTGTTTGTTTCCAGAAACTTTTTGATTTCTTCCCTAATTTCATTCTTGACCCATTCATTGTTTAATATAGCATGCTGTTCAATCTTCATGATTGTTAATGTTTTAGGGTTATTTCCTTGGGGTTGATTTCTAGTTTTAATCCCTTCTGGTCTGAGAAAATGCTTTCTTTGATTTCAGTGTTCTTGAATTTGTAGAGGCTTATTTTGTGTCCTATCATGTGGTCTATCTTTGAAAATGTATCATGTGCATTAGAGAAGAATGTGTATTTATCTTCTTTAGGATGAAGGGCTCTGTGTATATAGTTAAATCCATTTCATCTAGGGCATTTTTCAGTGCCACAATATCTTTGTTGATATTTTGTTTGGAAGATCTGTCCATTTTTGACAGTGGGTATTAAAATTCCCAACTTTAATTTAGTTGCTCTCAATATCTTTCTTGAAGTCCTCCAAGATTTTCTTTATGTATTTGGGTACTCCTATGTTGGGTACATATATATTTACAATGTTTATGTCTTCTTGGTGGATTCTTCCCTTGAGTATTATGAAGTGACCTTGTGGGTCTCTCTTTATGGCCCTTGTTTTGAAGTTTATTTTGTCTGATATGAATATTTCTACCCTGCTTTTTTTCCCCCTGTCTGTTTGCTCAGAAAATTTGTTTGCAGCTGTTCACTTTCAGTCTGTGTAGGTCTTTTGTCTTTAGGTTGGTCTCTTGTAGGCCACATATGTGTTAGTCATGTTTTCTTTATCTATTCAGCTATTCTATGTCTTTTAATTGGAACATTTAATTCATTTATATTTAAGGTTATTACTAATAGGTTCTTATTCATTGTCATCTTTGTACCTGTGTTCCTCTTTCTCTTTTTTCCTTCCTTTCCTTAAAGCAATCTTAATACCATCTCTTGCAGAGCTAGTTTGGTGGAAGTGTATTCTTTTAGACATCTTTTGCCTGGGATGCTCCTAATTTGGCTTTCTATCTTGATTGAGAACTTTGCTGGGCAAAGTAGCCTTGGTTGCAGGCCTCTGGTTCACATTACTTGGAACATTTCTTGCCATCATCTTTTGGTTTGGAGCATTTTCATTGAGCAGTTAGCTATTAACCTCATTGAAGCTCCCTGTATATTACTTTCTGTTTCTTCCTTGCTGCCTTTAAGATTCTCTGTTTATCTTGTAATTTTTCCATTTTTACTATGATGTGTCTTGAAAACAATATGGAATTCTTCATGAATTTGCTTGTCATCCTCATACAGGGGACATGCTAATCTTTGTATCATTTCAATTTTAGTATATGTGCTGCCAAAGCAAGCACAGGGTATTGTTTTCTCATGGGTTTTTTTGTGTGCAAGATTTTCATTGATGTCAATGGGGAGTTAATGGTTTTTACTATGACTCTATTACTGTAAATCTCTACCTTTGCACTGACCAAAATTTAAAAAATATATTACACCTTTTCTATGTTTGGTGCATGTTTACAAGGGTTATATTCTCTTGTTTGACTCATTACTTTAACATTATGTAATGCTTTTCCCCAGCCACTCCTCCTTATTCAAGAAAACCCTTTAATATTCCTTACAATATTGATTTGGTAACAAACTTCTTCTCCTGCTTTTGTGCATTCTGGTATGCTCTTTATTTTGTCTTTAGTATTAAATATAGGCTTTCTGGGTAGAGTACTCTTGGTGTGGTTTTTTGTTGCCATTACTTTGAATATTTTATGTAATTATCTTCTGATCTAAAGTTCTTCTATTGAGAAGTCAGCTGACAGCCTTCTGAGAGTTCCATTTTATTTAACTTCTTTCCCTTAGTGGCGTTTAAGATTCTCTGTCTTTAACCTTTGGCATTTTAATTATGATGTGTCTTAATGTGGGTCTTTTTGTTTTTATTTATTTTTTGGTACTATCTGCCCTTCTTGCACTTGTGCGTTTTTTTCCTTCACCAGGTTAGGAAAGTTTTCTGTCATTATTATGTTTTTCTAATAGGTTCTTAGTCTTGTTCTCTCTTTCTGCTCATTTTGGTACCTCTATGATGCTCATGTTCTCATGCTTCATGTTGTCCCAAAGTTCCCTTAAACTATCCTCATTATTTTTTATTTTTTTCTTCTCTGATTGTGGTTTTTTTGTTACATTGTCCTCTAAATCGCTGATTTAGTTCTCTATTATATCTAAACTGCTGTTGATTTTTATAGTACTTTCTTCATTCAGATAGTCTTTTCTCTATTTCTGGCTAATGTTTTTTTTTAATAGTTTAATTATCTTTATTCATACTTAGTTTAAGTTCTCAATGAGATGATTCATTATTCCCTTCAGGTTCTTGAGCATCCTTATAACCATTGTTTTGAACTCTGCATCTGGTGTACTGGTTGCTTCTACTTTATGTTATTCTTTTTCTGGGTATTACTCTTGCTTTTTCATTTTGATTATTTCCCCCCACTTTGTCTATCTTTTTGTGTTTTCCTCTGTGTATTAGGTATATCTTCTATGACTCTCAATTTTGTTATGTTAGTTTGATATTGTAGGTGTCTTGTAGGGCTCAGTGGTGTGACCTTCCAGGTTGGCTGAGCTACATGTCCCAGGAATGTTTCTTCTGTTTATGTGTGTCCTCTTATTGTATTTGAGTATGAATGCTGCTGGCTTATTTATGTGTGGTGCCATTCATCAAGCTGGCTGAGTCTAAGGATAGACCTCAATCACAGTGTGTGAGCTGCTGTTTGTGGGCTGCTTCTCAAAGTGGTACTGTTTACATCAGGGAGTGGTGCCTGCCTAGTTTCCCTTTAACTGTGCCATTTGGTTAGTTGTGTCAACCTCTGATGTGGTCTGAAGCACACCACTGTTTGTCTTGGTTGGGGGTCCACTAGGGTCATATTCCATTGCACATTAATTTTAGACACCACCTTGGGCTACCTGTTGAGTTACCACACGATTTGTTGTTTGTGGATTCCTCTATTGACCCTGGGTGTTTGTGGGAGGGACCAAGCTGTGTACAAGGGTCAATTTTCTCTAGCTTTGAGCTGGGAATAAATTGATAAAAAGTCCAAGACACCCTGATGCTCACCCCCACATATTGGCTGCTCTGCCATCCCTTGCAATTGTCTTGTCTTCCTTCAGAGCCTTTTGTAAAAAGACTGTAGAGTGTGCCCAGGCTGGCCACAACCTACAGATCCCTCCACAAGGCACAAGCATGATAAGGAGTGGTGACCAGAGTTGGGAGTTTGGGGCTAGTGGGTCTCTTGATTGGAGTCAGTGTGGTCAGGCACTAAATAGGCAGAAGGTGTCCCCTACTGTAGAGCTACAAAATTCAGCTGCTGCTTAAGTCCCCAACCCTTGCCCCCCACCCCCCAAGATAGACACACTGCAGGTTCATGCTAGGTACAGCTAACCAGCTTCTTTGTGGGAGCAAGCTGAGCAGATCACAGCCTCTGGGAGTCAGAGGGACAGGTCAAATGAATCTCCTGTTGGTGAAATAGCTAGTGTGGAGCTCAGAGTTGGGGAAAGAATGCCCCACCCACCACAGCCATAGCCACATTACTCAGCATCAATCTTAGTTGTGCATTAGTCTTCCAGAGAGACATGCTCTGAAGTCACCAGGCCTGTATAGAACTCTGATCTCTGTGGGACTGAGCTTAGCAGGGTGGGACCATGTGGAGTGAAGGCCAGCTGAAGTAAAACAAAAGATTGGGGAGGGGGTTCTGGCTGTGAAAGAAAGGTGAGGAAGAATGGCTTCTATTTGTAAGCAATACAGCTCAATTACTATTTGAACTCTGCCAAGAACTACTCCAGGAGAAGTACGCACTGAAAGTCCCTATTGGGTTCAACCAGCAGTCCTTTCTGCAGGACTTGATTTCTGCAGGGTTGTGTCACCAGTAGTTGGAGGATTGGTATAGTGCACTCCCCAGGCTGGTGCTATAAGTATAGAAGTACTTGACCCTGGGAAAATGGTATCTGGGTTTCTAGCAGATTTTCATGTCTCCCAGGCACAATGAATCTCCATTGATTTTCACTGCCAGTTGCTATGTGGTACTCTGGGTTGGGTATCCTGGCACAGGATTAAAATACAGTGCTCCTCAGGGGGGACTTTTTCAGCTGAGATGTAGCTCTAGATTCTCAGCCTCTTCATGTATATGCAATGAGCAACCTTTGTTCATCTAGCTTTTACTTGGTTATTCACGGTAATTGCCCTATAAGTAGCTTAAATCCCTTTGGCACTAAAGGGAGGTAAGTATAGCTTCCGCCTACTCCACAACCATCTTGGAAGCCTTTCTGGTGGATTTTTAATGGCACAAATGTTTTTCCCCAATTGAGCTTTTTATTTTTTTCCTTTTCTACCATTGACGATGTATTTGAAAGTTATGAAAAGTACCCAGGAAATATAATGAGAAGTTTGATTTCAGTTAACACCATTAGGTTTGCTTAGAAAAGCTATTATATGGTAACATAGAATTTTCTAATGGAATTAAACTTTTGAAAAAGGTTGATCTATTCTTTACAAAGAGAAGTTGGAAAGAAATGTACAGCATTAAACAATGTTTGGAGAATAGTCAAAATTCAGAAGCCACTGTTTAGTACATTGGTTAATTTTTCACTTTGAAAAAGTCTGTTTCATTAATAAAACTCCTTGGGCAGGTATTCTGTTTTACTCAGCTTTAAATTGTTTTTAGAATTTAATTGTTGTTCAAGTCTCCATTTTACCTCTCCCATTCCCCTGCCACCCCAGCCATCCCCCACTTCCCACCCTTAATCCCATCCCCCTTTGGTTTTGTCCATGTGTCCTTTATAGATGTTCCTGAAAATTCTTCCACCCCCTTCCCATAACCCCCCCTCCAATCTCTCCTCTGGTTACTGTCAGTTTGTTGTTAATTTCAATGTCTCTGGCTATATTTTTATTGCTTGTTTGTTTTGTTGATTAGGTTCCACTTATAGGTGAGATCATATGGTATTTGTTTTTCAATGCCTGGCTTATTCCACTTAGAATAATGCTCTCCAGTCCATTTAATTCATAAAGTCCTATGCACCCCAATGTTCATAGCAGCACAATTTTTAATAGCCAAGTACTGGAGGCAACCTAAGTGCCCATCAGTAAATGAGTCAATCAAAAACTATGGTGTGTTTACACAATGAAATACTATGCAGCAGAAAGAAAGAGCTCCTACCCTTTGTGAGAACATGGATGGAACTGGAGAGCGTTATATTTTACTCACCTTTTTATCTCCTTTCCCTGACATAGGAACTGGCACATAGTATGTATATATTTAATATTATAAATAAAAATTGATTAAATGGATGAATGAATGAATTAATGAATAAAATTATTCTGCAATATCAAAGTTTTGTGATTAGCCCCGAGAACTTCTCTATAATTTACAGAAGAGAGGTCTGTAAAATGAACATAGTATTTACCATTATGAAAACTCTGTGTCAGCCCTGGATGAGTATCTCAGTTGGTTACAGTGTTGTCCCAATAAGCCAAGGTTGCAGGTTCAGTCTCAGTTTATGACATATACAAGAAGCACACAAATGATGCACAAGTAAGTGGAAAAAGAAATCAATGTTTCTCTCTCCCTTGCTTTCTGTCTCTCTTTTTAAAAAACATATGTCAATATACCTTTCCACAAGTTACCAATGAGAATATTTTTGTAGTGGGGCTGAATATTTTACTCACACTTCACTGTAACTTTCTGGTATTCTTTATGAGCCATGAGTCAGTAGGTAAAAGGAAGAAATATTCTTAGTTTAATACTTAGTCTGAATTGATACTCTAAATTATTCTTGTAAGTGACAGATTTTTGGACTATCTGGTCAGTGTCTCTTATTTTCTTCCTTTCCCCTGAAGTTCTTAGGGATAGTGACTCTATGTAGAAAAAGTCATATTAGTTCAGCATCCTCAGTTCCTCTTGATGTCCTTATCCTTTCTCCCATGTCGATTCTATAGAAGGTTTACAGGTGTTTAGCCCACCTGCCTTCTCACCTTCTTTTAGGGTCTGGGTGAATAAAATTCTCGATTTGACCACACTTTAGTCAGACTGTAACTCCCAACCCCTCACCATTCTTTTAACATTATTTCTGTAGATGATTACTTGTCAGTTAATATGTGACTGCAGATAACCTGTTTGCTTAAGAGTTCTAGGAACTAACTTCAGAAGAAGCATAGTTGAACCTTCAAACAGTCCAACTCTGAAATTTTCTGACCTTCAACCAGTTGTCTACACAGAATGTGTTGGATTGCACACAGTTCCTTCAATAAAGAACTCTAATTCCCTTCTTTAGATCCCTTTGTTCTTTTTTCCCCTTCCTCCTTCCTCCCTTACAGAAACCTCCACCCATGTCTAATTCTTAACATGGTCTTTGGGACAAGACTCCCCCATATTCACAGGCTGCAGGCTCTTGAATAAACTATATTTTCTTACATTATCACCTGTATCTTGAGTATTGAGTTTAGAAGCAACAGACAGTCAAACCTGGGTTCCATATCAGGACTCCTCTAAGCTATCTTTTCCATTAGGCTTCAACCTTGGGCTTCAGTATCTGTCCTTATTGGGCCTGCATCACCCTATTTTAGCAAGAATTATGTTAACCCAATTTAGAAATAATATTTCATCCTTTATATCTAATCATCCTTGGTATTTGATCAAATTCTTCATACCCTACTCTTGGTATCTAGTTGCTTTACATGTCATCAGCAACAATCTTGTCAAGGTGGTTTAACTAGAATTTCTGGATTTCTGACAATTCCTCTTAGTGATTTTTTTAATCTCTTGACCTTTATCCTGATTTTTGGTTATACATTCCCATTTGTCCATGCTGTATTGGGAAATAGTCCACTTCTACATTGAGGTTTCTTCCTTGGTATTGCAATAGTTCCTGAATAAGATCAATTTTTACCACTTTAACTATTGTCTGTCTCTGTGTTTTTCTTTGATAGTTGTGGTACTGTGAGTTGATTAGGGTCAGATTCACCAATGGATCTTTGGCTCTTTCACTTAGGACCCTAACTGTGCACATTTGAAACAATTATCTTCATTTCTGCCTGATGGATCAGGGATTCATTTGTGACTCCAACTTCTAAGCTAGTTCTCCAAGTGACAGTGCATTGGCAGATTTTGATTTTAACATTCTGAGTAAGAGTGTAGAAGCTGTGATAGAGGCCCAGTTTTCTTTGTTAGCAACGTACCAACTGGGCTGTAAGTCTTTATTCTTGGTACTTTGTTTCAAATAGAGATTCACTTCTTGACTCCTGGGCTTAGTTCTTTGTTTGGAGTGGAAATTTACTTTCCGACTTTCTGGGCTAGAAAATTTATTTCTGACTTTTTTTCTAAAGTGGGGATTCACTCCTTAACTCCTGGGTTAGAAATATTTTTCTGGTTCTTTGTTAGTTCTCTCTATTCTATTTGATTCTGCTACTCCCATGGGAGCTTTCTGTTGATAGAAACCCTCTTTTTAAACCCATGCTGATTATATGTTCTGTTACTTCTATCTGCTTCCTTTATCCTTGGCATGATTTTACTGAGGATAATGTGGAACCTCAGTGGACATTTTGGGAAAATTAAGATCTCCCCAAACTGTTTGCCCCCAGATCTCTCCCTTTCCATTGGTCTCACTTGTTCTTCCTCCTTTTATCAACTTCAATATCTCCTTTAGCTCTTTAGACTTTTTTGAAATGTTCTTCTTCAAGTCCCCACTTCCTCTATCCTCTGTTCACACTATGAAACTTTCTCTTTCCCACTTCAACCCCTCAGCATTTGAAAATTATTCTCACTGCCCCTATTGGGCCTCTCAAGGGACTTAGAGATCCCCAAAGTAGTCTTATAAGGTTAAACAGAAAAGAGAATAAAAAGGCTAATAGTAAGTAGACTGGATATTTCATCCATGCTGATAAACTTTGAAAACATTTAGAGACCTGCTTGATGTCCCTCTCTTTCATCTAAAATGTAGTTCACAGCTTCTATAAGATCACATATCTGGTTGGAAGGAGATTTTAAAAATCTCCTTCACAAATACTAGAAGAAAATTTCATCATCATTTGGAGTAGGCAATTTTACTTAATCCATTTGTCAGAAACCCAATTTAGATAAAAATGTATAATGGAGCTCTGGCTGGCGTGGCTCAGTGGATTGAGTGTCCACTTTTTTTTTATTGTTTTTTTATTTTTTTTATTTTTTTATTGTTTTTTTTTGTACAGTTTTCTGTCTTTTACTCCCATCCCATACCACCCCCCAGTGCTCCTCCCTCCCTCCCCTTTCC
>PVKM010007844.1:0-40442 GCA_004027735.1 Carollia perspicillata | reverse complement strand
AAAAGATGATATAGATATCAAAGGAATGGGCACTGTTGAAAAATGAATGCCCCACAAATGCTCCCATGGCAACACTGGAAGAGTCCACATTGTCACCCAGCATGCAGTGGGCATTGTCGTTAAGGGTGAGATTCTTGCCAAGATAATTAAGGTACACGTTGAGCATATTAAACACTCTAAGAACTGAGATAGTTTCCTGAAAACGTGTGAAAGAAAATGAATGGAAAAAGAAGGGAGCCAAAGAGAAAGGTGAAGTGCCAGTCTACCCCACCCAGAGACGTACATTTTGTGAGAACCAAGGGAAAGGAGCCTGAGATGTTGGTACCCATTCCCTGTAAATTAATGGCATAAGTATAAAAGAAATAGAAGACCTCTGAACTGTTAAAAAAAAGTCTGGTACTATCAGATATTGAAATGATATAGAGCAACAGGAACTCCAATGAATTGCTGCTGGTAGGAGTGTAAAGAAGTAGAGCACACTCATTCTGGAAAAGTTTGCCACTGTCACAACTGACAATATGTTATTACCAGCAATTCCACTCCAAGGCATAGACCCTGCAGAAATGAAGGCTTATGTGCTCTAGAATGATACATGACCAAAAATGCCCAGAGCAGCATAACTCACAATAGACCAACACTGGAAGCAATGCAAATAACCAGAAGAAGAATAGATAAATACCTGTTAGTGCATAAGGATAATCGATCACTTTGTAGCAGTGAAAATGGATGAATTATAGTTGCATGTAACTGATAAATTTCAGACAACACTGAGAAGAAAATAGAAATGAAAGAAGTCATATCGTATGACTCCATCTATATAAAGTTTGAAAGCAGGCAAATCTGAGCTATATGGTTTAGAGATATGTTACTAAGGGATAAACTGGTAAAGCAAAGCAGAAAGCAATTATTTTAAAAGCCATGGCATGGTTACCATAAGAGAGAGGGAGTAGGTTGCATCTGAGATGCAAAGGCTACCTGGTGTGTTGTCAGTGTTGTGTTTCTTGAGCTGGATAGTTACATGGAGTGTTCACTTTACAATCTGTTGATACCTTGTACATTTATATTTTTCACTTCTTTACATTTGGCTATATTTCTTCTTTTTAAAATGTTATTTATTTATTTTTAGAGGGGAAGGGAAGGAGAAAGAGAGGGAGAGAGACATCAATGTGTGGTTGCCTCCCATGCACCCCCCAGCTGGGGACCTGACCTGCAACCCAAGCATGTGCCCTAGACTGGGAATCGAACCAGTGACCCTTTGGTTTTCAGGCTCGCGCTCGATCCACTGAGCTATACTAGGCAGGACACATTTGGTTATATTTCAAAGTAAAAGTATCCAAAAAGTAAATAAATGTATAAGGATCATAAAATTTTGTAGATATATTCCGGTGTTCACCAAAAGTCTCTACTCTAACAGAAATTCTGATAGAAAAATATGCTTAAAATCACATGCACATAAAGGTTTAAAAACTACTCCCATGAAGCACAAAATGGACAATATGATAACAAAAATATTAATCTCAACAATTTCAACCAGTTCACCTGGAGCTGCAACAAAGGAACTGCCTAGGAAGAAAAGAGAACGTGAGGGACCTAACTATTGAGCAGTAAGGCCCCATTTCCCAAATTAAGTGGTTATGTAAGGAAATGAAACAAACTTCGTTTCTCCTTGACAGTGACTCGTGACAACTTTCTACACTGTGAGGAAAGCATGAGGATATTCAACTTACCAGGGCACCACACGAAGCTGACGTGTATCGAAGAAAAATCGGAACTGCAAGGTACAGATAGCGGAGAAGCATAAGGGAATTTCTTTCTCTTTTCCACTTTCATTAAACTTCATAATGTGATTTAAAGTATATCTGTAGTAAAGCAAGAGAGTGTAAAATAACATAAGGTGAGAATCTGGCACAAGAGTGAACATTGGTAATTGAGATAGAACTATTCTCCCAACTGTAACCAGGAGAATATAACAACACCTTTATGGGCCATCTTTGGCATCCAAAACATAACATTAATTTAATTCCATTTCTTTTGATTCAGGCATATCAAGAAGACTGTTTCCTCCTACACTTGTCTTTCTCTCTTTATTATTCTGGAATTTATAGTCTCATTTGGGAGAATGGGGAAATGTTTGACAGTTCAGCAGGTTCTTCGCCCCCTTCAGATAAAATGTCCTGTAAAAGCCTTTCTTACAGAAATGCTTCATTTTTTAAGAAGATTTTATTTATTTATTTTTAGAGAGAGGGGAAGGGAGTGAGAGAGGGAGAGAAACATCAATGTGTGTTGCCTCTCATGTGGCCCCCACTGGGGACCTGGCCTGCAACTCAGGCATGTGCCCCGACCGGGAGTCTAACCGGTGACCGTTTGGTTCACAGGCTGGCACTCAGTCCACTGAGCCACACCAGCCAGGGCTGAAACACTTTAAATGTAAACATAAATAGATGTAGGGACATTGAAAAATGGTCATCCCTTCTGAGAGAATGTTGTAATTTTCTTGCAGTCATTACATGATGCCAATACTTTTGTTTAGAAGGTATTTAGAAGTGTAATTAAGAATATTTTTAAAGGGGGTACAATGATTTTGGTAATCTTGGTGTTATTCCCATAAATGTTAACTGGATACTAGGTAGCAGAATAGTTATGTGAGCTACTACAGATGAATGCTTCTTTGTGACTAATTTTCACTTCAATATTCTCATGAGGGGCCACCTGGAATTGTTGTCCTACTGGCTGGGGAGCCTTCCAGTCCAACTGTTATTTTCCTTTTAATGACAACAAGACATGGGCAGAGAGTGAAAGGAACTGTTCAAGGCTGGGGGCTCACCTGGCCACCATCAACACAGAAGCTGAGCAGGTATGTTGGGAGTCTCTCATCAGTTTCCCTGCTGGTTTGAATTTCTTCGTAGAGAAAGAGGACCTCTGCTTTGCTATGCCTCTGTGCCTTTGCTTCGTCCGTTCCATCTGCTTGGAAACCCTTTTTTCCTCTTTTATTTTCTTCATATGACCAACTTCTTCAGGTCTTTCTAGATTTCATTCATGCATTATTTCCTCCAGAAAACTAACTACCTTGACTCATCTTCCCTACTCCACCTTATTTACTGTATGCTGGAGGTACTTCCATGGTACTCTGTGCACTGTGTAACCATGCCCTTACTTCAGTGTCCTGCAGTGGTTTGCCTAATACTCCATCTCTTCCAATGATTCCTCCTTTGTAGAGGGCCGGGGCATGCCTTACTCACTGTGTTCTGCACAGTGCTAGGCACTCTGGCTAGGTCTTAATAATTGGTTGGTGAGTAAGTGAATAAATGAAGGGTTTAATCAAGACTGAAATAGCCACAAGATAAAGCATAGGAAAAATACTTCAGATGTATAGTTATAATTATAAGTAAGAGAATCTTAACATAAAAACAAATTTATTTCCTCGTGCAATATATTTCCATATATGTACCATGACTCAGACTCTACTCCTTTATTGATTAGCAGGGTTTTCTGGAGGATTCTGTTTTCATGGCCTTGCAATCTATAGGCTGACTCTTTGGATAAAATGGGATTTAATGAAATACACAAACGATTAAAGATGGTAATTTTAAAAGCAAAAGTTCCTGATGATCTGATTCTACAAAGCATTACTTAGTGGTTTGCAAGTACCATCTTAGTTAATCTTCACAATAACTCTATTGTCTCTGTAGTATAACTGTCTCTTTTGAAGATAAGAAAACTAGGGTTCGGTGAGGTGCAAGCACTTACTAACATTACACAGTAAACAGCAGAGGCAGGATTTGAAAGCAGATCCACCCTATGTCAACATTCTTGGGCTTAACTAGGAATCTATTCAGCCTCTTTCCTTTTCTCCATGATGTTTATCGTGTGATAATACCTATCACATGATAAATGCAAATATACTGATAAGAATTTACTTTGTAATGCAGAACTTCATTATCCAGTATTTGGATAGACGATTTTCATATTTCCTGGGACTTTCACGTGGGAACCCGGAAGCCCTGTGGCAGTGGGTGGACAGGACACCATTTAACCCACGTATGGTGTGAGTATATTGCCTGGGGTGAAAGAACTTTGTAGGCAATGGTGGGGAGAAGGTAGCAAGCAGAATTAATCTGGGGGTGGAGGATACACCCAGACTGAGTCACCTCGATGCCAGTATAGTGCTGCATTTGTATTGGACAATGCAGCTCTAAATTTTTCATTTAGGGACATTTTCTCTGCAATGTCCCCTGACACCCATCCCATGTGTGTGTGCGTATTATATATACTTTTTTTTCATTTCAGATTATGGCATATGGGTGGACTCAACAACCAACAGAAAGAAAATTGTGTTGTCCTTGTTAATGACCAAGACAAATGGGCCTGGAATAATATTTCTTGTAAATTTGAGGCAAGTAGGATTTGTAAGAAACCTGGAAGAGTACTCGCCTGAAAGTTTTGAAGGAGTTCTTGTGACAAGGACAGAAAAGAAGAACCCATTAGACCAGGGCAGAATGTACATGCCTCACTGGAATACAGAAAACATGCTAGATCATAGAACATTTTCAGCCATGATGGCCTTATTTATTTGTTCAATTCATTCAAGATAATGTGTTTTTGTGTGATGTTTCAGTAGAAGGAATCATCTCTTCTATAAAAATCATTTTTTATTAACTTTGCTTTCTTGATAGTATTTCAAAGAATTTACTTTTCAATTGGTGTGTATTTATTACACATTTAATAGAATGGCTTAAATGATGCAATGTCTTAGTTATTTCTTCCTCTGTCCCAAATCTTTTTTTTAGTAATAAAATTTTAATTAATTTATTTTTATAGAGGGGAAGGAAGTAAGAAGTGAGGGAGAGAAACATCAATGTGTGGTTGCCTCTCTTGGGCCTTCTACTGGGGACCTGGCCCACAACCCAGGCATGTGCCCTGACCAGGAATCAAGCCAGCAACCCTTTGGTTTGCAGGCAGGCACTCAGTCCACTGGGCCACACCAGCCAGGGCCCAAATCTTAACTCTTAAAATGTAGTAGGATATTCACATTGTAAGTTATAAAAATGTCAAATCACTATATTGTGCAAATGAAATGAATATAACCAATATAAGATTGCATACCACCCATACTTAAATTTAAAAAAAAATCAAAGGTAGGATATTTTAACTGGTAATGGGATGCCATCTTTTAACTCAAATGTCATAAATGCTTTAAAGTTTTTAAAACATATTTTAATTGTTCGATGCTTCATTTTTAGACATTTTAATAGTATCAGTCATTAGATTGACATTTTATGAGAAAAATGTCTTCTGAACCACAGTATAGAACAGTTCAAACTGACAGTGACCAGAGGGAAGAGGGTGGGAAATAAGAGAGGGAAGAAGGGGAAGGGGCAAGCAAAGGAACACTAATAGAGGACTCATGGGCATGGAGAAAGGCGGGGAATTGACTGTGGGAGTTGAGGGGGTGGCATAGGGGTGAGCAATGGGCAAACAGGTGGGACTGTAACTGAACAACCGTAAATTCTAAAATAGTTCTGAGTTATGGCATTACTCAGGTAGAAAGAAAATGTCTATTGATCTTTAAAAAATTCATTTCTTTATGCTAAATGTCTTACCAAAGCAGGGAGTCTCAAGTTGACTTATTATTTTTTTGAGTGGAAAAGTCATCTTAACCAAACTCCTTCAATTCTATACCTGATGAAACAAAAACCTTGGGAAGCCCAAGAGCTCACCTTCGCACTGCTGGTGCATGAGAGAGCCAGGCGTACGGCTCAGGTCTAAGAAGTGAAATGCACTCTCTTTGTTATTACAGGCAACTTACTGCAGGTGACTCGGCCTCTTGGCTAACAGATAGATAAAAGCTCCTAATTATTTGAAGTAACATTGTGTTGGTGTTGTTACGCTTTTAATTTGGATAATATTTTCAACTCACATAAATTATTAGCATCTTTCTTTGGAGCTATAAAACTATAGTTCAAACTAGCAAGAAAGTCACCCTTTTAATAACTGAAAATTATGCTTTTGTGATATATGTAGTTTTGATTGTGGAGCAATCACATCTAACATCAACAAAATATAATGATCTTTCTTAAAATTCTGAATGCTGATGTTCCCTGGACCTAAGCTAAAAATGTCAAGGAACAGTTCTTTAACCTAACTTTCTTATCACTATTTTTAAAACAGCATTTTGCAAATTAGTGATTTTCTGAGTTTGAATGTTAGTGCTTGCTTGATTGATTGATGCCACACATGTGTGTGTGTGTCTGCATTTAAAGCCGATCCTTATCACTAGTGCTAAGTGGCTTTGTGTTTGCCATGTGTATTAAGTTACAAGGGCTACAAAAACCTGTAGAAATAACTTTATGTAAGTGCTAATAGGCCTTGAATAGTTAACATTATTCATTTGTATTTGTATAAAGTTGTGTACTGGTAGAGATTCGGTTGTCAATAAAATGTGACCCCTTTGTGATTTTATACATCTCTGTGAATGTCATTTTTCATTACCACCATGGCTGCCACCATGGGCCAGGCCAACATCTTCTTACCTGGCTTATTGCAGTCGTCATCTGATTGGTATCCCTGTTTCCACCCGTTGTCTCTTTCAGTCTATTCTCAATACTCAGGGCATCCCTCCAATTCTTCAAAAAATTCTTAAGACAGCTGATAGTAACTTCATTAAAATAAATGCTAATTAGTTTAGTACACTGTGGAAGTCCTAGACATTTAAAAGTGTTTCAAATCTTTTAAAAAATTAAATACTGTTTTTATCTTTGAAGAAGTAATGTGGTAAGTCTTTAAAAAGGCAGACAGTAAAAACATTAATAAAAGGGGAGGGAGGTGGGGAGCACTGGGGGGTGGTCTGGGATGGGAGTAAAAGACAGAAAACTGTACTGAAAAACAATTAAAATAAAAAATAAAAAAAAACACTAATAAAAGTATAAAATAAATCTCTCTTCCACCCTGAACCCCAACCCCTAAATGCTTCTTCAGAGTAACTACATGATCAATTTTTTATATTTCCATATGTTTTTATGTATCATATAACATAAACAGATATATAACCCATAATTTTTTATAATAACAGAAACATTATCTAGACAACTTAAACATCTTATTTTTTTATTTAACATATAGCTTGGAAACTTATTCCTTATAAATGAATAGTGTTTTATTGTACTGATGTATCATAATTTGAAATAACCTTAAAAATAACAAAAAAATTCTTTATGTACTAACAATCAACAAAATACAGTTGTGGAACATACTTGGGAACAATCCAGATCAGAGTTCTAAGAGGATTATTTTCTCCTTGAAAATATGGGACTGAGAATGCATTTGAATGCACTGAAGGTGATGCACAACTCTGGAGAGTTAAGGGATGAATTTTTAGTCAGTACACAGAAAACTAAATAAATATAAACAAATGATGCCAAGAGGCTTCCAGTCAAGATGGCAGCATACGCAGACATGGCTCTCCTCTTCACACAACCACATCAAAATTACAACTAAAATAAAGAACAACCATCACTCAGAGCGATTAGAAATTGAGTTGAATGGAAGTCTGATAACTACAGAATTAAAGAAACCACACCCATCCAGACTAATAGGAATGGGATCCTCACCCACGTGTGGAGAATAAAAATTCAGGAGGGATATCTCAGGAGTGAGGAGTCCCAGCCCCACACCAGGTTCCCCAGCCTATGGTTCTAGTGCCAGGAAGATAAGTCCCCACAACTTCTGGCTGCAAAAACCAGTAGGGTTTGAGTCAGTGGAAGAAACTTCTGGAGCCCCAAGCAGTTTTTAAAGAACCAACATACTGACTCATCTACTCAGGCTCACTCCCTCTGAGCTCCAGCACCAGGATAGCAGATTGAATGGCACCAGTGGCATAAAGAGAGAAACCGAAGTGTCTGGCATCAAGGCAAGCAGAGGCCATTGTCTCTTTTCTAAACCCTCCCCCAAAAGAGCTGGCAAGCTGGTGCCATTTCTGAGATTCCATCAAACTGGCTAACACTGTTTCACCCACCTTGGGGCTCCCCAGAGACTCTGCCTCACACAACTTACAGGCTCATCTAAGCTGCTTTTCCAAATGAATGTCTGGTATTGGTTCATCCTTCACATCTATCAAACAAGCAGCAGCATTCCTTTGTGAGCCCCCAGCACAGCACTGATTGGCAGCTTGGCTCTGCCTGGGAATCTCCAAGCAAGCATAAGTAGCAGCCTTCTCAGATTGCTTTATAGCTCAGGGAGGGGAGCCTGGGAAAAACACAGGTTGGGGCTGACCTTGGCCGGCACCACCTAGGAAACCCCAGGGCCAGTGCAAGCAGTGGACAACTACAGACCATATGGAGAATCATCACCCTGCACCTGCACAGCTGATCCTCCACAGAGGACAGAGGTTGTGATAAGTGGTCACAGCCAATCTTTGCATCTGACTGTCCTGGGTAAATCCCTCCCATTGATTGCCAGCAGCAACCAAAACTCAATTATATGAGGAGGGTGTACTCAGACCACACAAGTAGCACACCTTGAGTTCCCAGCTTGGGTGATAGGGGAGGCTATGCCACTGGACTCTGTAGGACACCTATTACATTAGGCCACACTACCAAGATATGGAGTCAAAGAAGCTCTACCTAGTACATAGAAACAAACACAGGGAGGCAGCCAAAACAAGGAGACAAAGAAACATGGCCCAAATGAAAGATCAGATCAAAATTACAGAGAAGTAGCTAAATGAAATGGAGATAAACAATCTATCAGATGCAGAGTTCAAAACACTGTTTATAAGGATGCTCAAGGCACTTAGCGAGAAACTCAACAGCATAAAAAAGATCCAGTAAGAAACAAAGGATACATTAATTGAAATAAAGAACAATTTACATGGAAACAACAGTAGAGTGGATGAAACCAAGAATCAAATCAATGCTTTGGAACATAAGGAAGCAAAAAAAAAAAAAGCAATCAAGAAGAAAAAAGAACATCAAGAAGAAAAAAGAATCTGACTTCCAGCCAAGATGGAGGAATAGAGATTCAGTTGTCAATAAAATGTAGGTAGATAGACTGTGCCTCCTCACAAAACCAAAAGAAGGGCAACAACACATTGAAAAACAGAAAACAACCAGAACTGCCGGAAAATTGAACTGTATGGAAGTCTGACAACCAAGGAGTTAAAGAAGAAACATTCATTCAGACCCGTAGGAGGGGTGGAGGTGGGCAGCCAGAGTGGAGATGAATCATGCAAGGAGGTGGCTGGTGGACCCTGGGCAGGTGGCAGCTGGTGGACTGGGCAAGGCAGTGGCTGGAGGAGTGGGTGGTCCCACATTTGGGTGCAGATAAACTGGGAGGAACTGGGGAGTGAGACAGACCATGCAACCCAGGTTTCCAGTGCAGAGAAATAAAGCCTCAAAACCTCTGACTGAAAAAAACCTGTGGGGGTTACAGCAGTGGGAGAAACTCCCAGCCTCACAGGAGAGTTCATTGGAGAGACCCACAGGGTCCTAGATAGGCCCAATTTGCTTGTGAGTAGCAGAAGAAGTGACTGACAGCCGGCTGAGAGCTGAATAAGCTGCACTGTTCCCTCTCAGACTCCTCCCCCCACATACAATGCCACAATGCAGTGATGTGGGTTGCCCTACCCTGGCAAACACCTAAGTCTCTGCCTCTTACTATATAATAAGCACACCAATACAAAAAATGGCCCAAATGAAAGAATAGATCAAAGCTCCAGAAAAAATACAACTAAGTGATGAAGAGATAGCCAACCTATCAGATTCAGAGTTCAAAACACTGGTAATCAGGATGCTCACAGAAATGATTGAGTACAGACACAATATAGGGTAATAAGTGAAGGCTGTGAATGAGAGAGAAAGAGCTGTGAAAAGTGAAATACAGGGAAGTGCACAGGGAACCAACAGTGATGGTAAGAAAACCAGGACTCAAATCAACAGTTTGGACCAGAAGGAAGAAATAAACTTACAACTGGGACAGAATGAAGAAACAAGAATTCAAAAAATGAGGAGAGGCTTAGGAAACTCTGGAACAATTTTAAACGTTCCAACACCCAAATCATAGGGGTGCTAGAAGAAGAGGAAGAGCAAGAAATTGAAAACTTATTTGAAAAAATAATGAAGGAGAACTTCTCCAATCTGGCAAAGGAAATAGACTTCCAGGAAGTCCAGGAAGCTCAGATGTAGGGGCCCAGCGGCCATAAGGGGTTAAGGAGAGGGTTTCTCACCGCAAGAGTGGTGATGGAAACCTGGTTTCTAGCCTCAAGGCCGTTCTGGGCCCAGACTACCTCCCAACTACTGATTATCTGGTTGTTCCCATGTGCAGGGGGAAGGCATGGCCTTCTCAGGTGCAAGAAAAGTATGCGCTAATGAGAACCTTGTCCTGTGGGAACTTGTAAGCTTTTATCTCAAGGATACGCTTTGTAGCTTCTGAGGCACGGTGCTTAAAAGCTTTGCGCTCTTTCAATAAACTCGCCATGACCTGATGAGTCTTGGACCTCTCTGTTAACACTATTATTAGTAATAATAATAATACATCCCTCACCCTGACTTACGAGCCCCCCTGTCGCAGCGGGCTGCGACACTCAGAGTCCCAAAGAAGTTGGACCCAAGGAGGAACACACCAAGGCACATCATAATTACATTACCCAACATTAAGGATAAGGAGAGAGTCTTAAAAGCAGCAAAAGAAAAGGAGACAATTACCTCCAAAGTAGTTCCCATAAGACTGTCAGCTGATTTCTCAAAAGAAAACTTATAGGCAGAAGGGGCTGAAAAGAAGTATTCCAAGTCATGAAAGGCAAGGACCTACATCCAAGATAACTCTTTCCAGCAAAGCAATCACTTAGAATGGAAGGGCAGATAAAGTGCTTCCCAGATAAAGTCAAATTAAAGGAGTTCATCAGATAAGGTCAAATTAAAGGATTTCATCATCACCAAGCCCTTTTTATATGAAATATTAAAGAGACTTATCTAAGAAAAAGAAGAAGATGAAAAATGTGAGCAATAAAATGTCAACAAACTTACAACTATCAACAACCAAACTTAAAAAAATGAAAACAAAAACAAACAAAGCAAACAACTAGAACAGGACCAGAATCACAGAAATGGAGATCACATGGAAGGTTATCAGTGGGGAGGGGGAGGTGGGAGAATGGAGGAAAAGGTACAGGGAATAAAAAGCATAAATGATCTACAAAATAGACAGGGGGAAGTAGAATAGTATAGGAAATGTGGAAGCCAAAGAACTTTTATGTATGACCCATGGACATGAACTAAAGGGGGGAATGCTGGTGGGAGGTTAGGTGCAGGGCAAAGATGAATAAAGAGGGGGGGAATGGGACAACACTAATAGCTTAATTAATAAAATATGTTTTTTAAAAGAATCCAAAGTAAATAAAGATAGTATAAGCAGCCTCTGGAACAATTTCAAGAGGTCCAACATTCCCCTCATAGGGGTGCCAGAAGGAGAAGAGAAAGAGCAAAAAATTGGAAATCGACTTGAAAAAATAATGAAAGAAAATTTCCCTAATTTGGTGAAGGAAATAGCCATTCAAGTACAGAAAGCATGGAGATTCCCAAACAAGATCGATGCAAAGAAGCCCACTCCAGGACACATCATAATTAAAGTGCCTAAGGTTAAAGATGAAGGGAGGATCTTAAAGGTAGCAAGAAAAAAAGAAGTTAGTTACCTACAGGGGAGTTCCCATAAGACTGTCAGCTGATTTCTCAAAAGAGACTTTGAAGGTTAGAAGGGACTGGCAAGAAATGTTCAAAGTCATGGAAAGCAGGGACCTACAGCCAAGATCTCTCTACAAAACTGTAATTTCCAATTGAAGGGCAGATAAAGAGCTTCCCAGGCAAGAAAAACTAAAGGTGTTCATTATCACCAAACCATTATTATAGAAAATGTTAAAGGGACTTATTTAATAAAAAGAAGGATAATACTATGAGCAATAAAATGGCAAAAAATACAAATCTATCAGCAATTGAATCTAAAAAACAAACTAAGCAACCAGGAAGAACAAAGACAGAATCATGGACACAGAGAGTCTTTTGTTGGTTGCCAAATGGGAAGGGGTGTAGAAAAATTGGTGAAGAGGTGATGGGTTTAAGTACAAGTAGGCAGTTACAGAATAGCCATGGAGATGTAAAGCACAATATAGGAGGTGGCATAGCCAAAGAACTTACATGAACAATGGTGTGGGGATTGCCTGAAGGAGTGGGGAATGTTGGGTGGAGAGGGGGCAAAGGGGGAAAAACCAGGACAACTGTAATAGCATAATCAATAAAATATAATTTAAAAAAATGATGCCAGTAAGAGTTACATGAGAAGCAAAATGTGTTTAAGAGAGTATAAGTAATCATGACACAGTACACAATTCAGCTGTGAATAATGTTTATATATTGTAATAATGTAAGTATTGAATATTTATTTAACAAAATTAAATTATTATATAGTGATATGAGAGACATGGGAGGTATGTGTGACAGAGAGAGAGAAATTCTTGTTTTTATTAATGTGGAGAAATGGCCAAAGTATACAAAATTGAAAAAACTAAGGCATTATAGTATATACTATTAGATAAAAATAGAAATTATATTATTTAGAAACAGAATGCATCAGCAAAAGAAACATCTGAAGAGTTGAATGTGTTTGCCTCTTGAGCGTGGGAATAAAGAATATGTAGAAAACAGCTATTTTCAATTTGTAATCCCTATAGAAAGTGTTTTTTTAAACAATGTACATGTCTGTACATAGTATACAAACTTATTGATATAACTGACATTAACATTTAACAATTAACATTTTAATGTTAACATTTGATATTAAAAAGAGATGGTTAAGGATCACCTAAAAAAACAAATAAACCAAAACAAAAAGAATAACAAAAAAACCCCAATAAACCATTTAGTGTAAAACATTTAACAAATAAGAAAGAAAAGGGATTTTCCACACAGGCTCTACTCCAAATCTAATATGTTATATTTAATGATAAATCTTTAGAAGGATTTTATTTAAAGTCAAGAACAAAACAAGTATACTCAGTTATAGCGGCTTCTATGTGACTCCTAGTTAGCTTAGTATGATCAGAACTGGAAAGGAAAAGAAAACCCCAGACTATCATTATTTGCAGACCATAACTGTCTAAAGGAAATACAAAGCAAGCCAAAAATGTGAGTCATACATAATTAAAATTTCCAGTAACCACATCAAAAATGTATTCTAATAATTTATTTATTTAAACCAATATATCCAAAATATTATCATTTCAACATGTAATCAGTATAAAATTATTAGTGGCAGATTTTACTTTTATTTTCAATTTAGTCCTCCAACATCTGGTGTGTACTTTACACTTCTCTTCATATCTCAACTAGAACCAGTGGTCAATGTTCAGTGACTGCGGCCCTGAATAGCTAAGTATGTAAACGATATAATTATCTACATAGAAAATATAAGAGAATCTGTAGCTAAAGTGTTTTAAAAATAATAGTGAAATTAAGCAATGTTTCTAAATAAATTATCAATACACAAAGACCAACAATATTCCTACATAATACAGGCAAAATATAAAAAAGTATATTTTTATATAAAATACTACACTTGCAATAGCAATCTAGCTATAAGATATCCAACAATAAATGACCAAATGTGCAAGTTTTATGGATGAACCTTGATTGAGAGACCTGCAAGCCAACCTGCTAGGGCTTGGCCGTGCGACCTTCCTCATCCCACCACGTGCCCTGTGACTCCTCCAGTTGTCCTCCTGCTTGGACTCAGACATCCACACTTGTCAAATTATCTCAGGCTTCCACAGTTTGGGCCAGTCTGCCACTTCACTAGGATGGCCTCTGGAATCCAGCAGATCCCCCACACCCCTACTACCTTTCCTGCTCTGACCCATCCCCTTACACAGGTTCACCCCACTCAGGTTCAAAATCCCTGTGTGGGAAATTTTGCACCCCCCACCCAGCCTCATCCCCATACATGCATGCCTATGTACGTACAAGCTTCCTTGTTCTGCACCATCTGATGAGTCACTTTAAGACTCTATTGTTAAGAAAAGGAAAAGGAGATTGGGGGGAAAAAAAGAAAACAGGAGGGCAAGAAGAACATTTTATATGATTCTTTATACTTTTTATTTACTTCAGAGGGACCATTAGGAAATAATTTATATGTTAACTTATAAGGCCTAAAAAATTCTTGAAATTTCAGAATAATTTCACTTCAATCTGTTATTCCTTAAATTTAAGTAAAATTAAATTTAATATTTTACAAGCATCATCTGTGGTATGATTCCTTTCTGAATGTGTGTGTATGTGTGCATGTTTTATGTTTTTTGTCTATACACTCTTTTCACTTAAAGAAAAACAAGTTAAAGCTTGTCTTGGCATATTCAAACTGCCAGCATCACTACCCTTGCCCTTTGAGATTGTTACTAAGTGAAATAAAGGTTACTTGAACACAAGCACTTCAGTACCATGAGAGCTGACTTGATAACGGAGACATTCCTAAGTGACTAATGGGCAGGTAGCATCTGCAGTATGGAGATAGGACACTGGACAAAGGGATGGTTCATGTCCTGGGCAGGACAGCGTGGGATGCCGTGAGGTTTTTATTATGCTACTCAGAATAGTAAACAATTCAAAACTCATGAATTGTTTATTTGTAGAATTTTTCATTCAATATTTTCAGACTGTAGTAGACTACAGGTAACTGAAACCATGGAAAGCAAAACCATGGATAAGGGGACGTGTGCGTATACACCCATGTATATATGTACATACATATGTAAATGTGTACATGTATGTATATGTGCATGCATATATACATATGTGTGTATAATCTTCCATCTCTTTATCTTTCCATCCTGCCACTTAATGTTTGAAGTCATAGGAAGTTTTCATGTCTTTAAATATTGAAATAAAATGGAAAATAAATTATAGCTACCTACCGGAAAATAACAATGAACAAAAAAGTCTACATAGGCTTTTCAATGTTTTCTCATTGATGTTTATGATTTGAAAAAGAGAGTTTACAATATATTTGTTGGATTACTTTTAGATTGAAAGACTTTTGGTTTAAAAGATTTCAAAACCATGTTTGGTTTAAAAGATTTTGAAACTACTTATGTCTAAGAGAAATAAAGATTTGTAAAGAAAGCCAATGTATTATATGTACTTGTTCAGTTGGGTTTTCCCATTCAATAATTACACATTGGTTTCAGTGTATAAA
The DNA here is from genome assembly GCA_004027735.1 of Carollia perspicillata. Taxonomy (NCBI): domain Eukaryota; kingdom Metazoa; phylum Chordata; class Mammalia; order Chiroptera; family Phyllostomidae; genus Carollia; species Carollia perspicillata. The sequence goes on along the minus strand of PVKM010007844.1, from coordinate 25,211 downwards.
TTTTGAGGGTCTTTTTATGGTGCTGTGTGCAAGAAACATGTTTACAAAAGATGCCATGTTATTTACATATTCTTGAGTAACTCTATCAATATTAATAGAATATTATGCAATAAGTAAATAGGCTTGAAATAGAAAACTGTGAAGCTGAATGTTTTCTTAGGATAATTTGACTATTGAACTCTGGCCCTGGCTGAGCAACAGATACAAATTCAGGTGAGATCTAATTAGTCAATGGAAGAGAATAGAGAGAAAAGGGTGTGAACTGGATGACAGTCTGTTTGGAGCTGAAGGTTACCATGATCTTTCCTTAACAAGACACAGTAAAGGCCTTTGGCCCAAAAGTCCACACCAGTTTTTTGAGCAATAATAAGTTTCATGACTTGAAGAAGTTTCTTACTCCTCGTACAGAACATATTGAGGACATATGTTTGGGCAGAGGATAAAAACAGTATGAACTCGGGAAGAGAACACAGACTTTTCAGAAACTAGAAAGAAGAGGAGCTGATGCAGAGCCTGGATTCAGGTGATTGTTCAAAGGCACTTTCCAAAACCTTCTTCTTTGATGAACTCTGTACCTGCTGTTTGTCCCTGTATTTTCATTAAGTTCTCACAAATGAAGCAAGTGTACCAAAAGTAGCGTGCCTTTCTTCTCACAGCGTTGGCTACAGAATTGCCTTGTAAATTCTGAGAAGAAGGCCTGAGAGACTAATACAGAGAAAAAATGTACTTCAGTGAGTATCATGAATTATAACACTCAAAATGACTTATTTTTATTTACATCGAAGCTGCAAGTGCATTTCTCATGTTGGAGTTGTGGCTCTGTCCACGGTCCTGTTCCTCCTCGTTTATACATTTAAGTTGTGCCTTCTGTTCTTGGAGATTTTTATTTGTTCAAAATACTTTTTCCTGGCATTTCACAAATCCGAAACAAGCTGAAGAAACAGGGCACATCATTCCAGTTTTGCCTAGGATTTGAAGAGTCTCTGATACTGACACAGTCCTCCAGTGTAGCTAAGTTGTTGGGCTCTCCTACATCCCAGAAGCTAAAAAGAAAAGAAAACAAAACAAAACATGGGAAACTTTAAATCCCAGTTACAAGAGGTAAAGTAACCTAATATACTAGGCAAGTTACTTGTGTTATTTAACTTCACAACAATTTTGTGAGGTAGGTATTACAATGTCTATTTTTTTAAGTTGACTTTATTGAGGTGACATTGGTTAATAAAATCATATAGGTTTCAGTTATACGACTTTAGAATACATCACCTGTAGATTGTATTGTGAATTTACCACCCCAAGTCAAGTCCCCTTCCAACACATGTATCCTTCCCCTACCCTTTTCTACTTCCCCAGCCCCCTCCCCTCAGGCAATCACCACGCTGTTGTCTCTGTTCGCTAGTCTTTCTTTTTTACTTTGCTTAACACTTTCACCCTTCTCACCCTTTTACTGATGAAGAAAAGGGATCTCAGAAAAGCTAACCCATTTGTCTAAGTCATAGAGGTGGTGAGTAGTGAAGCCACACCGGGTCTTTCTGCCTTTCCATTCTGTCACTCACCCTCAAAGACTTAGAGCCCCAAGGAGAAGTTATGGGAATGACTGATGTCCTGGTGGATAAGTTTTATTTGCACTCATGTGTCACGTCACACGTGGTTCCCTTTATTCTACACAGAGTTCATAGTAACTTAGGTGTACACTTCAATGGTATTACTGTGTTGTAACGAAGCAACTTTTTAAAGTATCAGAGCATGTGGGCTGTACTCTCAGAACTGACCAAAGGCCCCTGGCCTTTAGTTTCCTCAGACATTAAATGAAGTCAATCATATCAATGTATCTCAGAAAGATGTAATTTACGTTAAATGAGACCGTGAACGAGATTAGAACTTTGAAAACCCCAGAATGCTGGGCTGTAATGCTGTAAAGCCATTATTAAGCCATTATCAGTGTGGTTCCGTTTTACGCCCCATAAGAATCTTCTATCTTTCTAAAAATCACTATTTTTGTCTCAGTTATAACAGTTTTGGGGCTTAAGACTCTGAATTTTATACTTTGCTCCTGCTGCATTTCCAAAGTATTAGGATTCAGTTGTGCTCCTCTTTTCATATTTGCCTACTTCCCTTCGTATTCGAGACAGTCTCTGACAATAAGCAACAGGGTGGACCTGAATATATCTCATGGAACAGAAGGGGGTTGCGAGAACTCCCATCAACAATGGGCTCACTTTAGGGTTTGGGGTTGTATTAAATTCTCCTACAAGAAGGGAATTACCTCAGAGACTTCATGAAAGGTGTGCCATCTACCCATTTCCACTGACCATCAGTCACCTGGTCTGTTAGTCCAATATAATACTCTCTGATTTTAGGTTTCTCATGGAAAAGGAATTCCTATGGAAGATACACAGTCAAAAAATAGGAGATCAGTTATTTCAATTCTAAAAAAGTGTTGAAGGTAATCATTATTTAAAGAGATAAAGTAGGATCTGGACTAAAGATGATAGATACATGGCCCTGAAATACCAACATCATGGGGGTTTATATTCTGATTTTTTAATTGGTGATAAAAAAAATACAACATAAAATTAAATGAGCAAAAAAGAGTCTTAAACAAACAAGTTTCTCAATAATTCATTCAAAGTTTATCTACTGTTATTTGTAGCAAAACGTACTGCACCGATTAATACAAAGACATTATTAATCACAGCTTAAAGCTAATGGGCTCTATTTGCTTAATGGTCATAATGGTCATATAAGCATAATGGTCATTCTAAAGCATAATGGTCATTCTAAAATGGACTCCTAACCTTGTTTTTTCTGCTTTACAATAAAGGAACTAAACACGGAAATTTCTTGTTTTCTTGGACTCTTCTAGAAATGAAAATACATTAGAGTAGGTATTGACTTACAGAAATAGTAAGAAGAGCATGCATTTCAGTGCATTCATTTAAAAATATTCCCTGTGGTCCCAGCGCTGCACACACGTGTGGGAGAAGGGACAGATTATGTGCAGAATGCTGCACTGACACTGGGGGAGGCTATCCTTCACCTACCTGCTCCTCCTGCGTGTTGATAACTGCCAGATGACCTCCCATGTTTGAGCAGTTTTTTACACTTGCTGACCAGGTCATGGTGTTCTTAGAAAAAAAGTAGCAGCTGGATTGAAAATGTACCCATCTCGATGGACAGCAATTCTTGACTGAACCTAAGAGGAGAGAAGTTTCCGTGAATGTCCCATTCGAACTGAGTAAGAAAATAGTAAGTTTCATCTGGCCCAGTGAAGTCCATCATTTGTAGTCATAAGCCTTGAAACCTCTTGTTCATACCGCCCCATCCCCATCTTACTATTTAAGACTTTAGATAATTCTTATGTCAGTAAACATGAAGGGCAATATTCTTGTCTTTTGAGCCTACCCCTTACTTTCTGGATATATCTTAACACTGCCTATTTCAATTATGCCATTGATATAACCCTATTATCTGCTCTTAGACTGCCAAGGTCAGAGAAAGTTATGCATTTTATCTGAGTGACATCCAAGCAACCATCTCTCATGTAGCCCAAGTAACATACTCTCAGCAAAATCTCCAAGCTGGTTGTGCAGATGACTAAATTTCTTAGGCTAAAAATAAATAGTCCAGACTCTCTCAATTTGATGGTGAGGAAATTATAGCCCAAAGAAGGAAGTCATTTTCTAGTGCTGCATGGCATTTTTCTAAGACTTGGAACAGTGCTATACATAAGAGCATCCCAAGTATATTTCTGAGGTATTTCCAAATTCCCTATTCTATAAATTCTTTTCTGTACTTCATTTTGGAAGTAGGTGATGAATTTAAAAAAATAGTCCACTCCAGAGGATAACACCATTCACTTCTAGATTTACTGTCCAGATATATACTTCGAATTTATTCTAAAAGTGTGCTGTAATATCCCCTAGATTTCCAACTCCAATGCTAATTTCATTTCCTGTCTTCTTACCCAACTTCTCATTCTTCTATTACAGTACAGGCAAGATTCTACAGTCTGTGTTTTTGAAAAACAGGACTTACTCCAACTACTTTATTTATCCCCAAATCAACCTGGAAAACCAAAAATATTGCTAAGTAAATTTTGATGTTCCAATTTAAGGAATGTTTTACCTGATTCATCCTTGTAGCAGGAGAATCCCAAGAACTCCTCATGTGGCTGGATCCTTTTTTCATCACAGAGTTGAAAGATGTGATATGTCACTGTAAGGACAAGGGCACAGTTCATGTTCATTACTCTTGGTAAAATAAATTCTATCATTTTTGTATTTATAAGAAAAGAAGCAACAACTATCATATTTTCTTACTGTCCATTTTTCTTTCTGCATGGAGAGGCACTGAGATTTACTAAAAAAAAGAAGAGGGAATTTACATTTTATGGTTCTCCTAATTTATAAAAGTGAATGTACTTTATTTCAGGCCCAAAGGCCCAGAGAAAACAAACATGTTAGCATTCCCTCTTATGCCAAGTCTAACCCTCTCTACCCTTCCTTCCAAAAAGTGATTTGTCGTGTCTATGGGTAGGACCTCATAGAAAGAGTTACACTAATCAATAGCAGGGGACAAAGGGAAGGACTCAAGGTCACCATGACTATGAAAAGTGTCTATCACGAAAAATGATCAGAGGTTACTGAAATTTGGTAACACTTCTATATTAATTGGTGTTTCTGGCTTGAGGAAAAACCTGGAGATAAATAGGGTAAAAGTGGAATATAAATATTCTTTATGGGAGAAGAGAACCTACGGGCAACAGGAAAGAATTTACTCCTAATATTCACCAGGGAGATTGAATCTGACCTTCCTTCAGAACTCACCGACACATCTGGTGATAAAACAGGCACTGAGGAGTAGGATAGCGGTCCCAGCAACAGTCCACAAGATGACTGGGGAAGAGAAGCATCCTCTCTCTGTAGAAAGACAGAAACATGGTCGATCTTTCCTAAGCAAGAGTAATAAGAAATTCTAATTTAACCTAACATATTTCCTTCCTCTTGCATTATTTATGTTGAGTAATTCTCAAACTTCAGTATATATCAGAATTATTTGGAGGTCTCGCTAAACCATAGGTTGTGGGGGCGCATCCCCAGTGTTAAGAACTCAGTTAGTGTTGGCATGGAACCAATAAGTTTCCAGGAGCAGCTGGTGCTGCTGGTCTGGGGACCACACTGTCAGAACAACGTAGAACAGTAGAGTAACGCATTACTAATTTTAAGACTGACTGATGAAGTTGGACAGACGTGCCTAGTTTTTCTTTCTTAAGTCACTCCCATTTTCCCCTTCACTCCCTGTCTTTCTTCCTTCCTCCCTCTCATCTTCTCTGTTTTTCTTGTTTCTCTGTTGCTCTCCTCTTTTCATACCTCATTTTCCAAAGCCCTTTGTAAATCAATCACATAAAACTTTGAATTTATCTAGTGGTTCCTCTTCTCCTTCCCAACACATATTTACACATAAACGAGGAAAGTGAGTTCCAGAGAAGTGATGTACCTTGCCCAGTGGGACACAGTGAGTCACGAAGAAGGTAGAAACAGAGTTGTAGGGATCCCTGAACTGAAGTCCAGTGATCTCTGCAGTATACCAGATACTCTTCTAACCATTCTTTTATTTTACTGTTTCAATCTCTGTCTCTCTTTACTGCATGCTTTCCTATTGTCTTGTCCTTCAACATATTTATCACCTCTTGGCCCCAAAAAATCTATGAAAGAAAATTGCAAATTTTACCTGTGAACTGTGATGCAGATGATTTGGATAAACTCATTTTTCTCTCTCCTTCTTCCTCTCTCCTTCTTCCTCTCTCCCTCTCCTCAGTTTCCAGGTTCAAGAGTGTTTTGCTGGTAAGTTTCAAGAAAAAGGAATCCTGAGGAATGAACACTTTATCTGTATTTTACAAAGTTCAACTCCAAGACATAAAAATATTAACTTGTTTGGTGGCTGTGTGTTCATGTCAGGATTTCCTTTCTTGTGTAAGGAGGACAAGGGAGTTTACCAGGCAACAAGTCAGTCTCCTCACTCCAGACAACAACAAAAGGGGAAATGATGAAATGGCACGTATCCACAGAAGTAGGCTGGTCATGAGAAAATGTAAGTGGCTTCAAAAATATTGTTTTGTTCTGGTGGAAAAATTTTTCGGCTTCTTCCAGGCCTTCCTCATCCTTCAGTATTTCCTCGACACCTGTGGGGCCCACCTGTGCACTCCCAGTCTCACCTTTGGTCTTTGCTACCACACAGCTGTTGACTGAGGAGACAAACTCAGCATCTTTATAGCACTTAGCACAAAGCTGGGAGCACAGTATAAGTATTTATTATGTAGCAATGTGAGTATCTTTTCATCTTTTATGCTTTTTCTTCATCCTTCACTTGCAGCTCCTGATAAGGGATTAATATCCAAAATATATAAAGAACTCATGTAACTGAATGCCAAACAAACAGTCCAATTAAAAAATGGGCAGAGAAGCTGAATAGACACGTCTCCCACCAAGACATACACATGGCCAGCAGATATATGAAATGATGCTGAACTTCGCTAGCGATGAGAGATGTGCAAATTGAAATTACAATGAGATACCACCTCACACCTATTAGAGTGGCTATTATCAACAAGGCAACTAATCACAAGTGTTGGAGAGGTTACAGAGATAAAGGAACCCTCATTCACTGCTGGTGGGAAGGTAAATTGCTATGGCTGCTATGAAAACCAGTATGGAAGTTCTTCCAAAAATTAAGGAGAGAGGTACCATTTGACACAGCAACCCCTCTTCTGGATTAAATTTGAAAACATTTATTTGCCAAGATATATGCACCCTTATGTTCATCGCAACATTATTCACAGTGACCAAGACATGGAAATAACCAAAGTATCCCTAGGTAGATGATTGAAAAAAGATGTGGTACATATATACAATGGAATACTACTCAACCATAAGAAAGGATAAAATACTGCCATTTACAACAACATGGATAGATCTTGAGAATATCATGCTAAGTGAAATAAGTCAGACAGAAAAGTCAAGAGCCTTATGATTTCACTCTTATGTGGGATATAAAATTAAAAGCAATAAATGAACGAATAAGAACAAAAACAAAAGAAAGTCATAGACGCAGACAACAGTATGGTGTTTACCTGAAGGAAAGGGGCTAAGGGTAGTAGAGGGTAAAGGGGGTCAAATATATGCCTTTGAAGATTTGACTTTGGGTGGTAAATACACAATTCAATATACAGGTTATGTATCATAGAATTGTACACTTGAAACCTATATGATTTTATTAGCCGATGTCACCCCAATAAATGTAATCAAAAATAAGTAAAACAATTTAGATTTGTGGATTTATATTCCTGTTTTCAAAGTACTAACTGCTAGGCTATTTTACAGCTTCACCTCAGGGGAACAGCCTGATGTGGTTTGACTACTTTGAAACTCAACTCAATTTCTTGCTTCATAGCACAGCTTCTAAAGCCTGAGACTCTAATGGCTAGTTTAACTCTATTATTCAGAACTATTTGGGGATTTTAAAAATATAATCATTCACCATAAAAATAATTTTATTTTATTACTATTTTTTTGTATTATACCTCAAATGGAAAGACTCATTTGGCAAATTGTGACCACAGAAGGGTTTGAATGAGTGTTGAAGTAATATTCTTTATTTGGTACTTGATATCGTTTTTTTAAACTTTATTTTTATTGTTGATACTATCATCGACATCCCCATTCTCAGACTTTTTCCCACCTTCACCCAGCCCCGACTCCTCTTCCCTCTGGCCATCACCACACTGTTGTCCATGTCTATGGGTTATACATATATGTTCTTTGGAATTTTTGTTTTAGGCTACATTAGGAAAAATGAATTTGTCAGAAGAAGCAATTTCAGCTAGACATTAGAATGCTTTTCTGGCAGGTTAGTAGATACATAAGTGTTTCATCCTCTTCCTTAAAAATACTTAAGAATAAGATCAAACTGGACTCACTTGATAATAAATTTGCAAGTGTCAAGAGGCATTAGTTCTTTATATCCTGGTAATCCCCACGCCTAATGACTCACAGACTTTCCATGTGTTAGGAAATATTCTTATTCTTAAAGGGGCTTTTTATTGTTTCAATGCACTGGTCAATTTCCTGTGCATTCTCCATTCTACAGTTATATAGATTATTAAAGAATGTTCAAAAATTATATACATATATTATAAAATATAAACATATTTAATATGTGTATTATCAACAAGTGGCTTTTGACTAGTAAAAAGAGAGAAATTATCTGACCCCTGGACGTGAGTTCAAATGAGACTGACTCAGCAGTGCAGCTGGTACATTATTCTTGTGATCGCTATGTTGCAATTTCCCACATGAAACAAACACTTTCCTTTCAGCAAGATATTTTTAGATAGTTTGCTTTTCTTTAATCCCTGCTTATTCATATTCTTTTAACAGCAGCAACAACAAATTCTTCCTCTATCCAATATGATTTTTTCATAGGTCTTGTTGAACAAGATTTTGTAATTTTTCTGCCTTATGTAGTTTTGATATTTCTGCTGTTAATTTATCCCTCTAAGATGTGGGAAATTTCCATATAGAACTTATCTTAAAAGGCATAGCCTGGCTCTGGTCAGGTGGCTCAGTTGGTTGGAGCACTGTCCTATAGACCACAAGGCTGTGGATTTGATTCACATTCAGGGCACATAACTAGGTTGCAGGTTTGATTCCTTGTCCAATCACATATGAGGCATCCAGTTGATGTTTCTCTCTCATATCGATGTTTCTCTTTCTCTCTCTCTCCCTTCTTTTCTCTCTCAAATCAATGAGCATATTCTCAGGTGAGGGTTAAAAAAAGAGAGGTCTCATTTATATATTGATTCATAGGTATAACAAAAAAATTCTCTAATCCATGGTGGAATTGTGCCCATGCTGGCCAAAATCCATCTGTTTGATATTCAACAGACAGATGAATTCTACATGAGTTAGTTGTATTTCTTTCTAATTTTTCATCCTGTATACATTTTTGAAGTATATAATGAGAGGACTGAGAAGGGCTAGGTTTGAGGTCAAATTTAGATTTAAATTCAGTTTTGTCAGTGTTGACAAGAACAGAGGTTAGTGATAAACACGGGAAAGAGGCTTTTCCTACCTTAATGACATTTAATTGAAAGGTAAAGTTTGAAGGGGACAAGTCTCAGTAAACGAAAGGGTTGGGAACAGTATCAAAACTGGCTACAGGAACTAAGAGTAAATGTTGGTTGTCTATTGATTGAGGGAGTTGGTGGCATATCCAACAATTAGACGTGTTGCCCCCTTCAGCGGTGCTTTGGGAGAACTTCATCAAGGCATTACCTTTTCCAAGCACAAATGGTTATAAAAAGGAATAAGAAGAAAGGGAATGCTTGATTTGGTTGTCATTGTAACAGGTGAAAGCTTAAACAGTAAAGAATGTGGGAAAGGCAGAGCAAAAATGATTTAACACTTAAAGTAAGGTATGGAGGACAGGTCAGGAGGTACAGAATAAATGGGGAATATTAGGAGTTTAGGAATTCATACCAGGGACAAAAAACACAGAGATCCTAAGATACTTCTAGAGGATCTTGAGTGAGTCTGAGGGTTCTCAACTAGAAATAAGAGGATAAAAATGGTAAGGAATAGGGTGAAAGAAGAATTGTCACAGTCAGGCATTTCCGGTGAAAGTTCAGGCATGAGGTATCAGTTTCTTTACTCTTAAGGCTGTCTATGTCTTTTCTAAGATCATCTACTTCCTGTCCTGGAGAAATGTCCGCTTCTCATCCTGCAGGCCACTTTGTCAGGTAGAGCAAAGTCTCCTGGTGTGAACGGGGAAGCTGGTCTTTGTCTCCCTGGAGCACACTATGGAAGGAATCTTTAATGAGGTTAGAGTTATTCTGCAAGGCATTAATTAGTTCTTGACAACAATATTGAAGCTCTCTTCTTATAAGAGTTGGCAAATAAAGTCCTTCCGTCAAACTTTAGAGTTCTTCCTGCTCTCATTTCAAAGGGAGACAGTTTATATTTACAAAACGGGGTGGAGCAAAGAGTAAGAAGAACCGAAGAGAGAGCTTTGGGCCATGAGAGTCTGAATGCCCCACACATGGTGGCCCAGTGAGTTTTAATTATGCTGTTGTGTGTCCCACCAAACCAAAAGATTGGGGCAGGTACACACAATGGAAGTGTTGACAAACAGGCCACATTTTGCAAATGGCTTGGACAATCTGTCCGGTGAAATGAGTTCCTCGATCACTGTGTAGTTCTCTGGTGACTTCTCAAGTTGCTATAATTTTTTCCAGCAAGACTTTACCTGTGACCACGGCTGTGGCCTGACAGTAAGGAAAGGCTTCAAGCCGGTGAGAAAACATACAATTTAAACAAATGCAAATTTTTAGAAGGTGAGAGTTAGGTAAAATCAAGTTGCCATACTTCAAATGCTCTGTTGGCAGAGGCAAGGGACCTATATTGCATATTATCAGCTTGCCAGGATTGCACTGAGAACAAATTTTGTATACTTGGTACATTTGGTGTGCAATAGTGGCAGAGGGTCCCTGATAGTATTGTTTTCCGAATTGAACTATTTTTTCTGTGTTCCAAAGGGTAAGGTTGTGAATAAAAGTTAAAACTTCTCTTTGAAGGCTAAGAGGAAGAACTAGGCAGCAGCTTGGTCTTAACCATAATTGCCAAATTAAATCGGAAGTGCAACCTTGTTTTATTAATTTCCCCCTTTCAGTGTCTGGAGAGGTGGTTTGGGCTTTGGCCAGTCAGAGATAAGGCACAACCTACGGCAGAGAAGTGAGAGAAACCCTAGTGGGGAAGTAAAAGCTTGTGATTGATGTACTGACTTAGCAGCAATGTCAGTTAAGGGATTCCCAATCCAGGTTTAACCTGCATAGAAAAGTGCTCCTGTATCTTTATAAGAGCCAATTGTCTAGGAAGTAAGGGAGAGTCTAAAAGGTTAAAAATAAAATCTTTGTTTTTGATGGGTACTGCCTATAATTCAGCTTGTGCAGACCTAGCATTTGGAAGTGGGCCTGATTCTAGAGACTCCTCCAAAGAAACAACACACAACCGGCTTGGTGGGAACCCATCAATGGGTGGAGATGAGACCCATCAGTGAACCAGCTGAAAGCAGCATTAAGGAAAGGAGTATCTTGATCTAGTGAGGGAGTAACCGGTGTGTCAGGAATATGCTGTGGGGGGAATGTCGTCAGGGAGGGGAAGGAGACTTGAAGGATTAAGATAATAGCAGGTAATGGTTGGATGCGGAGAAGAGACAGAGTTTCACAGTAGGCGAGGTGGCTAACAGAACACTGTTGAGTGCGATGGGAGTTTAATACGGACTTCACTGCATGGGGAGCACAGACAGTGGGAGGGGAGTCCCCATAACTATTTTTTCAGTAGTTTTATTTCAAGTAGCAGTGGCAGCTACTCCTTGTCATGGACGAAAGGGGAAACAGGAAGGTAATACTTTGGGTGTCCGCATTGGTGCCTGAGTCAGTTGTTTCTTTAAATTAGTAAAAGATTGTCCAGCCTTGTCATTCTACTGTAAGGCATCCTAAGAAGAGGCTTTTAAGGAAAGCCTCTTGAAGTCTGTGCCTTCAAGTTCAGGTGAAGGTTTGTTAGGATCTGTTTGAACTTTGAAAGGAGCCGCTGAATGAATTTTCCCTCCACCAGTGAAAGATTGTGCCCAGGGATAGGCCGGCAGACCTTGGAAGGCAGGGGATTGTTGGATAAAATTAAGGAATAGAAAGGAGCGTCAAAACTACTAATTTCTGAGTCTGTCTTTGTTATTTGAGGAGGTTAAATCCGATAATATTTTTCCCTTACAGAAGCGTGAAATATGAACTTGGTAAGTTCCTAGAAAATCTCTTCCTAAATAAATGACTGCAGAAGGTGCCGTGCAAATTGGTGCAGAGGAAACAAGTAGGAACTGACGAGGGCCTGAGGGGAAGTCCATCTGCAAAGCGACTGGTAAGGATTTGGGGACAGTTTTAGGGTTTTCAGTTCCCCACCCATTTGAATTTTTCTTGACTCAGGGTGGGGACGTTTAAAGGGCATTGGGGTTAAGGACTAGATGGGTTGCTCCTGCACCTATTAAAGCTCTAACTAACGTGTGCCCAATTTTAATATTTACTTCCCCTAAATTGGCTGGCTGTGAACAGAGGAAACGCCCCTTATATTTCTCCAGAGCATCCCTATTTTTGTGTCCCAGTCTGAGATTTTGGGTCCTGTTGGGTTGGAGTTGCAGCCAGCATTCATATTCGAGACAATGCTTTTAAAAATGTCCTGGGCTTTTACAGAAGAAGCAAGCCTTTGGATCTGGGCCCTGGGTGTTTTTACTATTTGGCGGGGCCAGTTTGCTAAATTACTGAAGCTGCAGGGTCATTAGTTTGGCAGTTGTTCCGTGGTAATCCAGAACCCTTTTTTCCTGTTATCCTGTTCTTTTCAATGGTTTTAGAGAGTTTTCTTGCCAGTGAGGCAATCTCATGAGGGTGTTTATCTGCGCACTTAAGGTCATGTTGTTTAACTAAGTGCTGATATTTTCAGAGAGACCTGCTACATATATTGAATTAAATAAATTAAGGGGCTCATCATTTAATTCTTTAATTCCTGACTTTTATTGAAAGACCTTTTGAACTGGTCAAAGTAACCAAGTGCTTCCGAAACCGGAAAAGCCAGTGTTCATCCTGCTTGTCACTACCAGACCCAACAAGCAGAGACAGGGATTGAATTTTATGGGTACTTTATTCAGATGGTCGGTGATCTGAGAAGACGGTGGGTTTGTACCCTAACAGACCATCTTAAATTCCATTTAAAATGCCCATTCTTATAAGTGACAGGGGACTTGAGAGTTGGAAAATTTTAGTTTAAGGTAAATAGTTATAAACCTAGTAAGTAATGCATATGTTAAAGCTTTTATTTCAGATCCTACAGATAAGGCCCAGCCTTGCTCCTGGGAAAACAGCCGACCTCCTGGGGCACTGCTGAAGATTACAGCTTGGGGACCCAAGTGGAGGCATCCAGGCCATTGTGTTCCAGGAGCTGCAGAGGACCACCCACTGACCACCAGCCCCTGGGAATAGCTAACTGCCCAGGACAAGAATGTTGCAGTTTCTTTTACCTTGAAAGTTGGAAAATTTTAGTTTAAGTGATAGCTAATAAGCTTAGTAATCAATGCATATACAAGCTGTTGTTCCAGGAACCGAAGGTATGACCCATTGTGATACCAGGAGACGTAAGCAGGTCTACCTTTGCAAGCCATCAAGATGCTGTCTGAGCCATTGTACTCCAGGGTGAGCTGCCCACCCCGAACTTCAAAACCTCTCACTGCAGCTTGTTTATTCCCTGGTATAAAAATGTTGGCCTGGAAAGAAATGACAAGATGGTCTGTAAGGGTATGAACCCACCATCTTCTCAGATTGCCGACCATCTGAATAAAGTGCCTATAAAGATTCAGTCTCTGTCTCTGCCTTTTGGGTTTGGTAATAACAGGGAGCCCGAATGGCGCTTTCTGTTCCAGCTTCATAAGGAGAACAAAGTGTGGGTAAGGGTACACTTTTAATTCAGGAAAAAGTTAATTGGATTTAAAAAACTGCAGCATTCTCACTCTGGGCAGTGATCTTTATCTGCGTACTGGGGGGTGGGCAGCTCACCCTGGAGTACAATGGCTCAGACAGCATCTTGATGGCTTGCAGTCCTCCTAGGGACAAAGGTAGACCTGCTTACGTCTCCTGGTATCACAATGGGTCATACCTTCGGTTCCTGGAACAACAGCTTGTATATGCATTGATTACTAAGCTTATTAGCTATCACTTAAACTAAAATTTTCCAACTTTCAAGTCCCCCATCGCTTCCTTGAGTACATCTATGGATGGCCTTTCACTTAACCTTCTTGAAAATATTTGAGAAGTGCCTTGAGTAAGTTATTGGTCTGCTTCTGTGTGGCTTTCAGGGCAATGGCTTCGGGCAATTTAAAATCTTGTAAGAGGTGGCTGAGTCCATTCATTGTTTAGCTAAAACATTGCCAACTAACATATGGCCGAGTTAATAAAGATTCAACAAACCAGTTTGATAAGTACCTAAAAGATTTAAAGGTTCGAAATTCAAGGGAATTTCTGTGGGGTCTGGAAAGTTCTTTACCATGGCTTAACTATTTTTTTACCATGGCTTAACAATTTGGATCAGAGGGTATAAGAGGTAATATCTACCCCATCAATATTTCCCTGACATTTAAAAGGTGTCATGAGAATAAGAGGCGCAGTGTAACAGGAAAAGACACCAGCATTTGGGCTGCCAGTCACTACCAAATCCAATAAGCAATGACAGCGATTGAATCTTTTATGGGCGCTTTACTCAGATGGCTGGTGATCCTAGAAGATGGTGGGTCCATATCCTAACAAACCATCTTCCTTTCTCTTTCCTGGCCACATTCTTTATAAGGGAGGTGGGGGAAGACAAACAAGGTGCGGTGAGGGCTTTGAGCTTCAGAAGCTGCAACACTCCTGTCCTCTGCAGTGAGATGTTCCCAAGGGGAGTGGTCGTCTGCTCCTCTGGAAGACAAAAGGCCCAGATACTTCCACTAGTCCCCAGGCGGTAATCTCTAGCCAGTGCCCCAGGAGCTCGGCTGTTTTTCCCAGGAGCCAGGATGGGACTTATCTGTAGTTTCAGAAACAAAAGCTTTAACAGACACATTTCTTGCTAGACTTATAACTTTTTAATAAGCTAAAATTTCCCAAGTCTTGAGTTCCCTATCAGCAGGAGGAGAAATTTCTGAGGAGAAAAAGGAGAGTTGAACTAGAGACGGATAGGCAGGAGGGGCAGTGGGTGAGTAGGGGGAGAAAGGAGGGGCAGTGGGGAAGGAGGAAAAGCCAGTCAGAAGGAGAGATGCACGCTCCAGAGCATTCCTCTAGTTATTTAAGTCTCTCGTTCAATCTTTAAAAAAGACTTTGTTTATTTATTTTAGACAGAGGGGAAGGGAGGGAGAAAGAGAGAGAAACAGCCATGTGTAGTGGCCTCTTGTGCACCCTCCTCTACTGGGGACCTGGCCTGCAACCCAGGCATGTGTCCTGACTGGGAATGGAACAGGTGATCCCTTGGTTTGCAGGCCGGCGCTCAATCCACTGAACCACACCAGTCAGGGCTCGTTCAATTAACAATTACTCTTATGCAGAAAGGCTATAGAGGCCTTTGGTTTCTTTTGGAACATTCAAAATACCAGGTGAAGGCTTCTCCATTCTCCATTGTTTTTGAGAGGTCCAGAAACATCTTCATTCTAATTGGGCCCTTAAATAAAATTAGAAATATCAAAAGAGCCCCCAAAGGGCCAGGTTAAAATTATCCCGGGAGATTTCCGTGGGGAGACCAAGCCAGTTCCAGGCTTCTGAAGCATACTTGTTAACCGTATTCTCCTGCAGGAGTGCTAGGCGGTGGATGGCCTGCAGATGTCGCCCTAGTACCAGAATTACCCATCTCTGGAGAGAGACAACAGCCGGGAGCCAGTGGGTTAAGTCCAACACCTCGAGCTCTGATGGAGGCGTCTTTCCTTAGAAAATGAAACGCTCTGTAGAGGTGTCCCTCTCCTCAAGGATGAAACTCTCAGATCTCTGCCTAAAGCGTGGGATTTTGAGGATTTGAGAGGACTCACCGGTGGATGCCCCCCTGACTCTAGAGCTCCAAGGGCTCTTTCAGACCCTCAGAGTGGAGTGAGGTCCCCGGGGGGAAGGAGGAAGGACATCCGGGAGCCGCCTGAAACTCCACCTTTGTTGCCCAGAAGGTAAACAACATTTCAGAGAAAACTTTTTAAAAAGTTAAAAGAGGGATTATTCAGATGACGATTTGTAAATCAGGAAAGGTAGTCCTCTGTAGGAATCGACGATACATTTCCAAATGGAGGGGATAAGGCAAGGTTATAAAGGGAAAAGTTGTAAGCAGCTGATGATCAAAGAGATGGGTTGCTAGGGAAACAAGACCATAAACCTACATCATCCATTTTCTTTTTTTTAAAATTAAATGTATTGGGGTAACATTGGTTAGTAACATTATATAAATTCCAGGTGTCTAATTTCATTATAATATATAATAATAATAAAATATAATTAATATAATGTAGCATAACAATATAATATAAATATAATAAATAATACGCTATACTATAATTGATATAATAAATTAATATACCTCCTTTTACCCTCTTCATTAACCCCTTGGCCTCTGGTAACCTCCCTTCTCTTGTTTGTTTCTTTGAGGGTTTTTTTGAAATGTTGATTTGTTGCTTTCAGTTTCATACTCCACATAAGTAAAATCATATGGTTGTTGTCCTTTTCTGTCTGACTTATTTCACTCATTATGGTACTCTCAATACCCATCCATGTTGTCACATATAACAATGTTTCGTTTTGTGACGAGTGAGTAGTAGTCCAAAATGTCTACCTATATGTATGTCTATCACCTACCTATATACTTTACCACATCTTTTTTATCCACTCATTGACCAAAGGACACTTAGGTAGTTCCCATGTTTTGGCCATTGTGAATAATACTGCAGTGAACACAGAGGCACATATATGTTCATGAATAAGTGTTTTCAATTTTTGTTGATGGATACCCATAAGAGGGATTGCTGGGTCCTACGGACGGTAGCTCAATTTTTGTTTTTTTGAGGAATCTCCATACAGTTTCCCATACTGACTACGCCAATTTACATTCCCACCAGAAGTATACAGAAGTCCCCTTTCCTTCACATCCTCTCCAACCTTTGCTGTTTCTTGTCTTATTGATAAGAGTCAATCTAACAGTTGTAAGGTTGTATCTTATTGTGGTTTTTGATTTGCATTTCCCTTGTAGCTAGTGAAGTTGAGCATGTTTTCATGTATCTGTTGGCCATCTTTATGTCTTCTTAGAAAAGTTTCTGTTCAGGTCCTCTGCCAATTTTTTACTTGGATTGTTTCGTTGTTGTTGTTGTTGGGTTGTATGAGTTCTTTATTTATTTTGGATATTAGCCTCTTATCAGAGGTATTGCTTGCAAATATCCTTTCTCCATTGGTTGGTTCCCTTTTTGTTTTGCTGATGGTTTCTTTTGCTATGCAGAAGCTTTTTAATTTCATGTAGTCCTATTAATTTATTTTTGATTTTACTTCCCCTGCTTTGGGGTCAAGTTCACAAAAAAACCCACTGAAACCAAGAACCATGAGTTTAATACCTAAATTTCCCTCTATGTAGTTTATTGTTTCAGATCTTATATTCAAATCTTTATTCCTTTTTGAGTTGATTTTTGTGCATGGTTTTATTCTTTGCATGTGGCTTTCCAGTTTTCTCAGTACCACTTATTGAAGAGGTTTCTTTTCCCCATTGAACATTTTTGGCTCTTTCGTCAAAACTTAGTTGCCCATACATGTGTGGTTTTATTTCTGGGCTCTCAATTTTGTTCCATTGGTCTGTAATTCTGTTTTTCTACCAATAACATACTATTTTGGTTATTGTAGCTTTGTAATATAATTTGAAGTAAGGGAGTTTGATGCCTCTAGGTTTTACTATTTCAGGGTCCCCTGTGATTTCATACCAATTTGAGGATTTTTTTTTGAAAAGTAAAATCTTTGGGCTTTTGATGAGGATTGCATTAAGTCTATATATTGCTTTAAGTAATATGTCCATTTTTAACTATGTTAATTCTTTCAATTAATAAACATAGAACATCTTTTCGTTTCTTTGTGTCTTCAATTTCTTTCAACAATGTATTGTAGTTTCAGTACCTGTGTCCTTGACTTCCTGTGTTAAATTTATTCCTAGGTATTTTATCTTTTTTGTTGAAACTATAAATGGGATTGTTTTCTTCATTTCTTTTCTAATAATTCATTATTAGTGTATACGAATGCAATGGATTTTTTTAAGGGAGCACTAGTGATTTTAATGCCAACTCACCCAAGGGAAGCATAAGGGTCACTGGCTTGTGTAATAATCCCTTCACTCTCACTTACTCTCCAGCAAGCATTCCTCAGCTGTGGCTGCTACCAGAACTGTACATGCCCAGCACAGTGCTTTTTTTCTAGTCAGCACTGAAAAAAGGGCTGTACTTCAAAAACATTGGGAGCTGACTTTGTATCAGTCCCAGGCCTTAGGGTGGGTAGGAGATGCAGAGGCTGGGACATCAAATATGCAAATTGGCTGAAAAGTAGAGAAAGCAAGAATGATCTCTGCCTGGTCTTCCTTGCAGATTGAAGTGAGAAGTACTGAGTCCTGAAAAGGAGGGGATTAGTAAGGGTGCTGTCGCGATGACACCAGAGCCCCTCCTGTCAATGGTCCAGCCTGTGTGGAAAGGGAAACCCCAGGACAGACAGAGGCTAGCTGGAATTTCTCAGGCCAAGAGGTCCCCTACATCTGTGGCAGACAGAAAGCTACAATGGGTTTTTTTACACTGATTTTGTACCCTGCAACTTTACTGTATTTGTTTATTGTTTCTAATAGTCTTTGGTGGAGTGTTTAGGGTTTTCTCTATAAAGAATCATGTCATTTGCAAGTAGTGACAGTTTTACTTCTTCATTCCTAATTTGGATGCCCCTTATTTATTTCTCTTGCCTGATTGCTCTGGCAAGGACTTCCAGTACTAGGTTAAATAACGTGTCATCCTTGCCTTATTCATGATCTTAAAAGAGAAGGTTTCAGTTGCTCTCCACTGAGCAGGATGAATTGTCCCCTTTATCATAATAAAATGTCCATCTCTGTCTCATTATCTTTTTTATTTCGGAATCTATTTTGTCCAATATAAGTATGGCTACACCCTTTTCCGAGCATGCTATTTGTTTGGAACATCTTCCACCTCTTATCTTTGAGTTGATGTTTTTCTTTGTAGCTGAGATGGATCTTCTGAAGGCAACATAATAGTTTCTCCATCCATCCTACTACCTTGTGCCTTTGATTGGTGAGTTCTGTCCATTTACCATTAGGGCAATTATTGATATATCTTTTCATCTTTTGTTTTCTGGTTGCTCTGTGTCTTCATATTTTCTATTCCCTTGTATTTCTGTCTGCTATTTTAGTTTGGTGGTTTTCTATGATTTTTCCCTTTGTTATCTCTTTTTCAATGTTACATGTCTCAGTTCTAATTTTTTGTTTTGTGTTTACTGTTAGGTTTATGGAAAAAAAGTTTTATACATACAGTAGTCCTTTTTCTTCTGCTTTTATCTTATCTCCATTCACCTGTGCAAGTCCAGTTCTTCCCCTTGCCCTTTTTTGTTTTTGTTGTCACAAAATATCCCTTTATATTCTGTGCATTTATTTCCAAATTGAAGAAGTTATAGCTTTTTTTTAAAATCACATTTTAGCCCTGGCTGTTGTAGCTCAGTGGATTGAGCGTGGACTGCAAACCAAAGGGTCGCCAGTTTGATTCCCAGTCAGGGCACATGCCTGGGTTGCGGGCCAGGTCCCTAGTATAGGGCACTCAATGGGCAACCACACATTGGTAATCCTCTCCCTCTCATTCTCCTCCTCTTCACCTCTCTCTAAAAATGAATAAATAAAATATTTTTTAAAAAAATCACATTTTATTATTTATGCTATTACAGTTGTCCCAAATTTCCTTCTTCTGTCCCTCTCCTTCCAGGCCCCCTATTCCCTTCAGCACTCCCCACACTGCTGTCCATGTCCATGGGTCCTGCATATATGAGGTCTGATGGAAAAGGTTCAGCCATTGTTAATATAATGAGAATGGTTTTTGTGGCATCAATGTAACCTGGCAGCTAAGGAGAGTGGAGTGGAACGCAGGTGCGTGAACAGTATGACTTCACTGTACTAGTCAGTGGGGGTGGCAGATTCTATTGAGTGAACATGTATACCGTGTGGCTGTCACATTCAAAATAGCTGAGCAAGTAGAGCAATGAATCTGCATCAAATTTTGCATTAAGCTTGAACATTCCTCTGTGAAAACTATTTGGAAGATTCAGAAGGCCACAGCTATGGGCAACTAGAGATTGGCAGCTTCACCATGACAACATGCCTGCTCATGCATCATGTCTTGTCTCATGCATGTTATTTATTGCAAACCATCGAATCACCCAGGTGACTCATCCCCGCTACTGCCCAGATTTGGTGCCCTGTGACTTCTGGCTTTTTCCAAAACTAAAATCACCTTTGAAAGGGAAGAGATTTTAGACTCTTAATGAGCTTCAGGAAAATACAATGAGGTAGCTGGTGGTGATTGGGAGAACTGTGTGAGGTCCCAAGGTGCCTATTTTGAAGGCAACTGAGGTGTCATTGTCCTGTGTACAATGTTTCTTGTATCCTCTTCAACAAATGTCTCTATTTTTCATATTACAAGGCTGGATACATTTTGGACAGGTGGTAGTGTATGTTCTTTGCCTACTCTATTCCCTATGCTGTACTCTATATCCCCATGACTATTTTGTAACTACCACATTGTACTTTTAATCCCTTCGTCTTTTTTACCCATCCTTCCTACCTGTTCTGGCAACCAGCTAAATATTCTCTGTGTCTGTGATTCTGTTTCTGGTCTGCTAATTTGTTTTTTAGATTCAATTGTTGATAGATATGAATTTATTGCCATTTTATTGTTCATAGTCTTGATCTTTTTCTCTTTAAAGAAGACCATTTAATATTTCAAATAATAGTGGTTTAGTGATGATGAAGTCCTTTATCTTCTTCTTGTCTGGGAAGCTCTTTATCTGTCCTTTGATTCTAAATGATAGCTTTGCCGGATAGAGCAATGTTGGTTGTAGGTCCTTGCTTTTCATCACTTTAAATATTTTTTGTCAGTCTCTTCTAGCCTGCAAAGTTTGTTTTGAGAAATCAGCTGACTGTCTTATGGATGCTTCCTTCTAGGTAACTAACTTCTTTCCTCTTGTTGCTTTTAAGATTATCTCTTCATATTTAACCATTGGCATTTTAATTATAATATGTCTTAGAGTGGGCCTCTCTGGGTCCATCTTGTTTGGAACTCTCTGTGGTTCCTGAACTTGTGTCTATTTTCTTCTCAAAGTCAGTGAGGTTTTCTTTCATAATTTTTTCAGATTAGTTTCCAATTTCTTGCTTTTTTTCTTCTCTTTCCATCACCCCAATGATGTGAATATTGGTATGCTTGAAGTTTTTTCCCAGAGGCTTCTTACATTATCCTCGTTGGTTTTTTTTCTTTTTTTTTTTGGATTCTTTTTCTTCTTGCTGTTTTAATTGGTTGTTTTGCTTCCTTATGTTCCAAATCACTGATTTGATTCTCGACTTCATCTACTTTACTGTTTTTTTTAAAAGAATTTAATTATTTATCTCTTAGACAGAGGGGAAGGGAGGGAAAAAGAGAGGGAACGATCACTGTGTGAGAGATACATCAATTGATTGCCTCTCACATGCCCCAAATTGGGGAACCTGGCCAGTAACCCATGCATGTCCCCTGACAGGTAATCAAACCTGCAACCTTTCGGTTTGCAGGCCACCACTCAATCCACTGAGCCATACCAGCCAGGAACAATTTACTGTTGATTCCCTATATATTGTCCTTTATTTCAATAAACATATCCTTCATTTCTGTCTGGATCTTTTTTATGCTGTTGAGCTTCTCACTAGGTTCCCTGAGGATCTTTATAACAGTATTATAAGACTCCTTATAACAGTATTTTGAACTCCGCATCTGGTAGATGACTTTTCTCCATTTTGTTTAATAATTTCTCTGAAATTTTGTTCTTTTCTTTCATTTGGGCCATGTTTCTTTGTTTCTTCATTTTGGCAGCCTCCCTGTGTTTGTTCTTATGTGTTAGTTAGAGCTACTATGTCTCTGAGGCTTGATAGAGTGCCTTAATGTACTAGGTGTCTTGTAGGGTCCAGTGGCACAGCCTCCCCTATTACCCAAGTAGGTACTAAAGGTGCATCCACTGTGTGGACTGTATACACCCTCCTCTTGTAGTTGAGCCTTGATTGCTGTGGGACATCCAAGCTCAGCCACTACTTGTGTTCTCTCCAGGCTCACACAGCATTAGCTACGAAGCAATCTGCAGATGTTTGCTATTTGTGCTAGGCTTAGAGATGTCCAGAAAAGGCCAAGTTGTAAATGAAGTTTGGCTGCTGCTAGTGCCAGGCCTGGTGCAACTTATGAGAGGAATGGGGCTCACTGAAAGCCAGATGCTGCTTGTTTGAGAAAATTTAGGAAAATCTGATGAATAGGTCAAGATAATCCATATATATGAAAGAAGCCACTGGAAACAGCTTGGTAGTGGGGCAGGGCCTCTAGGAATCACCAAGGTGGGGCAAACAGTGTGAGCCAGGTTGACGGAGTCTCAGATATGGCACCTGCCTGCTTGCTTTGTAGGGGGAGGGGGAATGCTCAGAAAAGGAACAATTGTCTCTACCTGCACATCTGTCTGGGAGAAAGCTGCCCTCCAGCTCTCACCCTGATGCTGGACAATTTGCTTCTTCCCCATATCTCTCTGATGACTTTTAATTTGCTGCCCCTGTGCTGGAGCTCAGAATGAGTAAGTCCGAGTAAGTCTGTGCATGGACCCTGTAAGAGGAACTACCTTGGACTCCAGCAGTTTGTCTTCCACAGCCTCAATCCTCACTGATTTTTACAGACAGAAATTATGAAGACTTATCTTCCTGGCACTGGAACCCTGGGATAGGGGTCCTGGTGTGCAACTGGAACCCTTTGCTCCTGAGATATCCTTCCCAGTTTTTATCTATCACATGTGGTGTGGGACCAGCCCATTCCACACTTCTGTCCCTCCTACCAGTCTTGATGTGTTTTATTCTTTAATTTCTTAGTTGTAGGACTTCCATTTAGCTCAGTTTCCGATGGTTCTGAATGATGGTTGTTCTGTAGTTTAGTTGTAATTTTGATGTGGTTGTATGAGGAGGCAAGCCATGCTTACTTATGCCACCACCTTGACCAGAATATATAGTCTTTTAAAGATGCTTTTTTCCCCTTTAACATTTTTGTTATAATTAAATAGAGATGAATTTCATGCTTTTCTCTGTCTGTTTGTAATCTTACTCACAGAATGGTATCTTTTATCTTTTTGTTTCAGGTAGAAGGCTCCTGTCAACATTTCTTGAAATTCAGGTCTTAGAGTGAACATTCCATTAGCTTTTGTTTTTCTGGAAAAGATTTTATTTCTCTTTCATATGTAAAGAATAACTTTTCCACATATATCATTCTTGGCTGGTGATTTACCTCTCAATATTTTGAATATTTGATTCCACTCTCTCCTGCTTTTTAGGGTTTCTGCTGAAAATCTGATGGTAATCTAATGGAGTTTCCATTATAGGTTTTTTTCTTGGTTGCTTTGAGAATTCTTTCTTTGCCTTTAACTTTTGATAGTTTAAATACAATATGTCTTGGAGAAGCTTTTTCTGCATTGAGATGGTGTTCTGCTTCCATTTTGGATTCAAGGGTCCAGTTCTTTTATTAGTTTGGGAAGTCTTCATCAGTTATTTGGTTGAATAGGTACTCTGTTCTTTTCTTCCTCTCTTTTCCTTCTGGTATACCCATTGTTCTTATATTGCTCTTTCTAATGGAGTCATATAGTTCTTATAGAGTTCTTTTATTTTTTTTAACTCTCATTTTTCTTTCTTTGTCCACTGGATTCATTCCTGGATTTCTGTCTTCAAGGTCACTAATTCTTTCATTGATCTAGTCTGCATTATTTCCTATGTTCTCTAATTCATTCTTCCTGAGCTCCAGGATTTGTTTGTTCTTTTTCATAGTTTCAGTTCCTGAGCTCCAGGATTTGTTTGTTCTTTTTTTTAATAGTTTCAGTTCCTTTGGTGAAGAACTCCTTTGGTTTGTTGATTTTATTTCTGAGTTCATTGAACTGCCTTTCTGAATTTTCTGGTATCTCATTGAGTTTTTTCAAACTGCAACCTTGAAATCTCTGTCATTTAAATTGTGGTTTCCAGACTTCTGGCCAAGATGGAGGCATAGGTGGAAACACTGTACCTCCTCTCACAACCAAGATTAAGGACAACAAATAGTTACAAACAATAACACAACCAGAACACAGAAAATTGAACTACGGAAGTCCGACAACCATTCAACCAGACCGATAAGAGGGGCAAAGTCGGCAGCCTGTGCAGAGGGACACAGCAGGAAAACGTGGTGGCTGCCAGGCCCAGGAGCCCCAGGGAGCGTAGGTGGTGTGGAACTTGCAGACCCCAGATGCAGGGAGGAGACAAGCAGAACACGAAGGGCACGCAGGTCAGTTGGCCGACCGTGGATACACATTCTTGCGCAGATAAACTAGGCAAGAGTGGGAAGTGAGACAGACCGCACAGCCCAGGGCCCCAGCGATGGGAAATAAAGCCTCAAAACACCAATTGAAAAGGTGCTGGGAGAGGCTCCCAGCCTCACAGGAGAGGTCATTGGGGAGACCTGCAAGGTCCCGGAGCATGCATAGGCCCGCCCACCTGGGAACCAGCGCCAGGGGGGCCCAGTTTGCTTGTGGGAGGCAGCAGAGGGCATGCAAATTCGAGAGAGCGTGGAACAGGCGCCATTATTCCCTATCTGACCCCACCCCCACAGACAGCATCACAGCTCTGTGACTAGGTTGCCCCGCCCTGGTGAATACCAAAGGCTCCACCCCTCATGCTTAACAGGCGTCACCTGACCAAAAATGACTCAAACAGAAGAAAAGCTCAGAGCCCCAGAGCCAATACTTTTAAGCAACCAAGAGATAGCCAACCTATCAGATACACAGTTCAAAGCACTGATGATCAGGATGCTCACAGAATTGGTTGATTTTGGTCACAAATTAGATGAACAAATGAAAGCGATGCTAAGTGAAATGAAGGAAAATGCACAGGGAACCAGTAGTGATGGGAAGAAAACTGGGACTCAATGGAGTGGACCAGAAGGAAGAAACACACAATCAAACAGAAAAAATAAAGAAACAAGAATTCGAAAAAAATGAGGAGCAGCTTAGGAACTTCCAGGACATCTTTAAACATTCCAACATCCGAATTATAGGAGTACCAGAAGGGGAAGAGGAAGAGCAACAAGTGGAAAACTTATTTGAACAAATAATAAAGGAGAACTTCCCCAATCTGGCAAAGGAAATAGACTTCCAGGAAGTCCAGGAAGCTCAGAGAGTCCCAAAGAAGTTGGATCCAAGGAGGGACACACCAAGGAACATCATAATTACAATAGCCAACATTAAAATGAAGCAGAGAACTCTAGAAGCAGCAAGAGATAAGGGGACAGTCACCTACAAAGGAGTTCCCATC
>PVKM010007843.1:0-40480 GCA_004027735.1 Carollia perspicillata | reverse complement strand
GGGGGAGGGGGTCTAGTCGTGCCTGTTATGTAGTGAGGGTGGAGCCTTAGATGTTCACCAGGGCAGGGCAACCCCCGTGGCTGGGTTGTGACCCTGTATGTGGGGGCGGGGTCAGAGAGGGAACAATGGCGCTTGCTCCATTCTCTCTTGGATTTCGGTCCCTTCTGCCACTTCCCACAAGCAAATTGGGCCCTTCTGGTGCTGGTTCCCAGGTGAGTGGGCTTGTGTACCTTCTACAACCCTGTGGGTCTCTCCAACAAACTCTCCTGTGAGGCTGGGAGTCTCTCCCGGCACCTCAACCCTCACAAGTGTTTTCAATAAGGGCTTTTAGGCTTTATTTTCCATTGCTGGGGCCCTAGGTTGCGTGATCTGTCTCACTGCCCGTTTTTGCCTGGTTTATTGGTCTGGATGAATGAATGGTTGTCAGACTTCCGTACAGTTCAATTTTCTGTCAGTTCTGGATGCTTTTTTGTTTCTAAGTTTTTGTTGTCCTTAATTTTGGTTGTGTGAGGAGGTACAGTGTGTCTACCTATGCCTCCATCTTGGCCAGAAGTCTCAGCTGATGGTCTTATGGAAACTCCCTTGTAGATAACTGCTTTTTTCTTGCTGCTTTTAAGATTCTCTCTTTATCTTTAACCTTTGGCTTTTTAATTATGACCTGTCTTGTAGTGAGCCCCTTTGCATCCATTTTGTTTGGGACTCTCTGTGCTTCCTGGACTTGCATGTCTATTTCCTTCACCAAATTAGGGAAGTTTTCATTATTTTTTTCAAAAAGATTTCCAATTTCTTGCTTTTTCTCTCCTCCTTCTGGCACCCCTATGACGCCAAATTTGAAATGCTTGAAATTGTCACAGAGGCTGCTTAGACTATCTGTTTATTTGGATTCTTTTTTCTTGTTGTTCTGATGAGGTTTTATTTAACTCTAGCCTAGGGTAAAGTCATGTTAAATAATTGAATGAAAAATCTGAAGACCTTCTCTCTAACCTCCACTTTCTTTAATTTTCCTTAACAAGAATAGGAGCCATAATGAAAGCCTATTGTTAATAAGGAATAAGTCCATTCATCTCTATTCATAAGTTTTCTTGGAAGGGTTTTACATGTACCATGTATGGATAAACGGGTGGAAGGGTAGCAAGGTGCTTGGAACAATGGTTTCCAGTAGAGGAGCCACACTCACCTGGACGGGCAGTACAGCAGAGTGGATACAGACCTGGATTTGGAGTCATGTACCTGAGTTTGAATCCAAGTTCTGCTATTCTTTACTAGTTCTGACCCTCAGTTTCCTCAGTATAAAATAAGTCTCAGAGGACCACTGTAAAATTTAAATGAGGTAATACAGGCAATATATCTTTAAGGGTAAAAAATAAACACTTAACTTTAATACTATAGTCATTATAGATATCAAACATTTTTATTAAGGTATAATTGACATAATTAATTTTGGATTCAAATCTTTTTATGCAGATAGCTTCGCACTATTTAACAAAACCAGATTTATTATTCATGGAAACATAATAATTGTTTCCTGCATACTTTTAAGTATTACAGAAATAAATGCACAAATTTAAAAATGTTCAAAACGTGCATACAAACTCATTATTTATTTTTAAAATGATTTTATTTATTTTTAGAGAGGGGAAGGGAGGGAGAAAGAGGAGGAGAGAAACATCAATGCATGGCCGCCTCTCACTCTCCCCATACTGGGGACCTGGCCCACAACCAAGGCATGTATGTACCCTAACTGGGAATCGAACCAGGGACACCTTGGTTCGCAGGCTGGTGTTCAATCCACTGAGCCACACCAGCCAGGGCACAAACTCATTACTTTAAAATGAATATATAGACAGTCCAAGCTTTATTATAAGTCAAAGAAATAAATGAATTATTTATATTCTAAAATTAGATCAATGTTAACATGAGAATAAACTGTAAAATGATATTCTTTCCCTTAAGTAATTCTAATAACCTTAGTCTGCAGAATTCAATGTTCATTTTGACAGGATTTGATAAAACAATTGATATAAAACCCTTTTAAAAGATTAATCTCATGATTGTTATGGATTAGACATTTCCACTCTTCAGTTATGGGTTATGTGTTGAGTCCTTCTTATGGTTAAACTCAGGACTTGAACACTGCTCCTTATTCATTACATTCTTAATTTCCTTATTAAAGAGCTGAGGGAGAGTTTATATGTGTTCATAGTGAGACATTATAATAAAAAAATATGAGAGATTCGATTCAACAGGAAGGCAGCAACCAGAATGAATTTGGTTAATACTTAATACAGATATTACTCAGAGAAGCACAAATGGGACCCTACAAAATCTAACTTACAGAAGATACAGTTTTAGTCAATTTGACACAACGAGAATATTAAATCTCTATGAGCCACAGACTGCCAGACAACAGGAACAAAAAGATGACTAAGACAGAAGCCTAAAGTTAAGAGCTTTTAAGTTATAATGTAAATAGCCTGAAAGATTCTCTCTCTGCTCTAGTTGGCATGAAATAGCATGCTAAAATGAATAAAAAGCTCAAGATAATGGGTGAAACACATTTACATGTAAGGGAACATTACCATGTGCCAGGAGTAATAAAAAACGGAAACAAAATGCATTTGTGTGGAATGAAAAAAGATGGAAAAGAATTCTATTCCTTGTATTGTTCACTATTGGCACAGAGAACGTGCCTTCCAGCCTGCAGGATGTCAATGAGCTTTGGCAGATTCACGAAAAGTAACTGTCGGGCTGGCAGTGCTATTACTATTCAATACTCATGCCAGAAACTTTCAAAAGAACACACCATATTTTGTACGTGTACATGTGGACTAGAACTAAATAATTCTACTATATTTAAAGCTGTTAGTACTTATTATTATATAAGCTCAAAGTAACATGTAACTAAAGGAATGACTTATAAATTTAGTTACACATAAATTTAAGCAAACATGAGTTTGGACAAAACATTGATGTGGAATTCATTTAATCAAGCCTATTTAATTTAAGACTCAAAATACTGTATTTCAAGACACCAAATATATGGCCAATTAAATGTAGGAAAGTATATGTAGTAATATTTAGAGTTCTTAATCCAGCCCAGGCTACTTCAAGTGAGCCAAACTACTCAAAAGCAGGAAAGGAAATTGAGGAGTTTGCCAGGATATCTCTATAGAGTTGAGTGAAAGCAGAAATATGAGAAAGGCCGTAGGTCCTGTAAAAACTCTTTTCCACATTAAATCAGTTTTTCTGTATTCCTAGCTTGCTCAAATTTTTAAAAAGAAATGAATGTTGAATTTTATCTATCAAACACTTTTGTGGTATACATAGTTTTATCCATTATTCTATTATTTTCTCCATTATTCTATGAATGGGGCGAATTACAATGACTGATTTTTGAATGTTAAAATAACTATATTTCTGGAAAAATAAATTGAGTCAAAATATATTATTCTTCCTACAAACTGCAGACGTAATTTAATAGCATGTTATCTAGGATGTTTCATCTATATCCGTCAGTGATAATGGCTATAAATTTTCGGTTGTTATATTCTGCTGGCCTTATGTAAATTGTGAAGTGTTCTTTTTTTCTTTCATTCTTGAAAGAATTTGATGAAATTTTAGTATGACAATTTTTTCCCATCATTTTGAAATTATACTCTAGTTTAGTGGTCTCTGTTGAAAATGAAACAACCTGTTTCAGGCAATGTCATAGTTGCCCCTTAGAAGGTAATAGTTTTCTTTTTCTCTCACTACCTTTTAAATGTTTTCTCTTTGATTTTGGTTTAAAGTTATTCTTTGCTATATCTAGATGTGTGTGTATGTTTTATACTTGAAACCTATATAATTTTATTAACTAACATCATCTCAATAAATAAAAAAAAGAATAATGAGTTTTCATCTAATTCATTAGGTGGCCCTTTGCTTTCTCTTGGTGCATACATTTTGAAGCAACACAGTGAGCTGTCTGGTCAGTTTTGTAGTCAAAACAAACTGCTTCGATCTCTGGAATGCAGTTTTGTAAGAGCATTTTCCATCCAGACCCAAACTAAGCATCTTGTTTTCCTTCTGCACCTCTTCCCCCACCTTGTGCATTCTAAATTCCAGTTCCTATTGTCAGGATCGTACCTACTGTCCTTTCTTTAAATATATTTTATTAAGTATGCTATTACAGTTGTCCGTTTTTTCCCCCCTTTGTCCTCTTCCACCTGGTATCCCCCATTCCCTCTGGCAATCGCCCCCCACCCTTAGTTCAGGGGTGGGAAGTACTTTATCTGTCCTTTGATTCTAAATGATAGCTTTGCTGAATAGAGCAATCTACCAGTATGTTGTAGGTCCCTGCTTTTTAACACTTTGAATATTTCTTGCCAGTCCCTTCTATCCTGCAAAGTTTCTTTTGAGAAATCAGCTGACAGTCTTATGGAAACTCCTGTGTAGGTAACTAACTGCTTTTTGCTTGCTGCTTTTGAGATTCTCTCTTTATCTTCAACCTTTGGTATTTTAATTATGATGTGTCTTGGGGTGGGCCTCTTTGCATCCATCTTGTTTAGGATTCTCTGTGCTTCCTGGACTTGCATGTCTTTTTCCTTCACCAAATTAGGGAAGTTTTCTTTCATTATTTTTTCAAATAGATTTCCAGTTTCTTGCTCTTTTTTCCTTCTAGACCCAATGTGAATGTTGGAGCACTTGAAGCTGTCCCGGAGACTGCTTATATTATCCTTGTTTTTTTTTTGGATTCTTTTTTCTTTGTGTTGTTTTGATTGGTTGTTTTTTGCTTCCTTATGGCCCAAATCATTTATTTGATTCTCAGCTTCATCCACTCTGCTGTTGTTTCTCTATAAATTATCCTTTATATCAATTACTATATCATTTATTTCTGATTGGATTTTTTATGCTGTTGAGGTCCTCACTAAGTTCCTTGACCATCCTTATAACCAGTGTTTTGAACTCTGCATCTGATAGATTGCTTATCTATATTTTGTTTAAGTCCTTTTTCTGGAGTTTCGTTCTGTTCTTTCATTTTGATATTTTTTTGTCTCATTTTGGCACCCTTCCTGTTTTGTTTCTATGTATTAGGTAAAGCTGCTCTGACTCCGTCTTAGTAGCATGGCCTATTGTAGAAAAGTGTATCCATACATTGGATGGGGCGGAGCCTTCGGTAATCACAAGGCCCAGGTAACCTGACTGTACCAGGTTGATGGGAGTCTTGGATATGGTGTCGCCACTCTGTGGCTCTCTGTGTGGTGGAGGGCTCAGAAAAGGGACAATGGCCACGGCCTGACCTCTGGAGTTTTTTTATGCAGGAGGAAGCTGTCTCTGGCACCCACCCTGATGCCAGACACTTCAGTTTCTCCTCATATGCCACTGGTGCCCTTCCAGCCACTGCCCCTGGGCAGGAGCCCAGAGAGAGAGTGAGTCTGTGTAAATTCTAAGTCTGTTGTGGGACCCTTAAGAAGAAACTCCTGAGAATCCCGCAGTTTCTTCTGCTACCCCAACCCCCACTGGTTTTTACAGCCAGAAGTTATGGGACTTACCTTCCTGGCACTGGAACCCTGGGGCTGGGTGGTCTGGTGTGTGGCTGGAATCCTCACTCCCGAGGTATTCCTCCCAATGTTTATCTACCATACGCAGGTGTGGGACCACCCATTCCACCCCTCCTTTCCTTCTGGATGAATGTGACATCTTTAATTCCTTGCTTGCTGAACTTCCACAGCTTGATTTTCTTATGATTCTATGTGATCGTTGTTTTGTAGTTTTGTTGCAATTTTTTCTGTGGTTGTGTAAAGAGGCAAGCTGTGTTAACCTATGCCTCCATCTTGACTGGAAGTCCCTGTGTGTGGTGCTTCTTGAATCTGTACTTTAATGTCTTTTATCAAGCCTTAGAGATTGTTCAGGCATTATCCTCTTAAAGATGCTTCTTCTATATTCTCCCTCTCCTCTCCTATGACCCTAATCACCTTTCAGCACATTTTGTGTTGAATGAAAGAGAGATGAAAGACGGAAGACAGTTTTTTTTAACATTATTCTTATTAACGAGTGGGGTCTATGTTCTCTCTGCATGAATTGGAGCAAGCTGTGTGACATAACTGATCAACAGGATATAAGAACATGATATTGAACCAGTGTCCTGGGCCAGACTGTCAGAGACTAGAAGCTCTCATACTTCCTCTCTTAGAATGCTTGCACTGGTGAGCAGGCAAATGCCAAGACTAACTACCCTGAGACTACCATTTATAGAGAGAGAGAATTCCTGGCCAGTCCCAGAAATTCTAGCCATCCCAGCCCTGGCACAAGATATGAGAGTGCAGAAACCATCTTGGTGGTCTTGCCCCAGCAGATAATATGTAAAGAAAAACTAAGACCCCTGACATACGGACCTAGTAGAGTTACCCCAGCCATCCAGCTGTTTGAATTACCCCAGCTAAAGATAAAGATACAGTGAAGCACTGACAAATCTAATCTAGAATGAATAATTAACCTTCAGACTCATGATCATAAACAGAAAGTTGTTATCAGGAGAGGTGATCCTCCACGAAGGCCCCAAATGTCAGTTCACATTTTGGGTGGGCATGCCAAGAATGCCAAGCCCGACCAATCTCTACCTGGGTCATTTCTCAGGGCTTTGTTTGCAGCTAGCATCCTTGGGGGGTGAGTAATATCTTTCTCTGGAACAATGAGTATTCTTACTGTAAAAGGGGTAAACTCCCCAAGCTCATTATTCCTCAGGTGTGATGCAAACTCATCGTTTGTGTTGGGTTGGCCAAAAAGGCCATTAAGTTTTTTCAGAATGATGGCTCTAGTAGTGCTTAGCTGTCTTTAAGTCCATTCGAAACAATTCTGTTAGACTGTATTGTGACAGCTGTCATATCAGAATGCATTCTAAAAAACTTATAAAAATTGGTGAATTTTTGTGCAGACATTTTAATACTGAAGGTGGAAGAAGATATGCAACATTTCTGGCATACTATGCTTTATTATCTGAAAGTTAAAAACACAACTGAAGTGCAAAAAAAGGGTGTGTGCAGTGTATGGAGGGTGCTGTGACTCATCGAATGTGTCAAAAGTGGTTTGTGAAGTTTCCTGGTACTGTTGACATTCTGACCAAAGAATTCTTTGCCGTGGGCCTGTTTTATGCATTGGAAGACGTTTAGCAGCACCCCTGGCCTCTACCCACTAGTGGGAGATAGCTGACATACTCAAAATACCCAAATCAATAAAGTTATTAGTAAAAATGAAAAATGTGTCTTTTATTTTACAGAAAAAAATAAGTGGAATTTTTGGCCAACCCAATAAAATACCCACATAAACCCTTCCCTGTTGCCACTATAAGACAAGTGAGTGGGAGCTAGAGGAATTGACATATATGATATTCATGTTACTGTATCATAAATAATATTAAGTCCTTAGTCTGACGCAGAAATCTTGTCTTTTGCAAGCTCCATGAAGTAGTAACAGGCAAACTCGTGAGCGTCAAGGCACAATTCCAGATCCTTCACAATTCCGACAGGTACAGAGCAATACATAATTAGAACATATATACCACATGTCTTTTCTGTATTTTTTACCTTTTGCCTCATTGTGTGTCATTCTAAATATTTTCTTCTGACCTGTATTCCAATTCACTAATTCTTCATTTTGCTCTTATTTGCTGTAAACCATCTCCAATGTGTTCATTTTTAAGGTATGATATTTTTCAGTTTAAGAATTTCCATCTGGTTCTTCTTTTAAATTTTCGGTTCTCCAATGAAATTCTCAATCCTATCTTTCTTTTTAGCAGTATAATTACATGTATTTTGAAATCCATGCATAATAATTCTATTATTAGGATCCCTTGAGGATATTTCTATTATCTGTTATTCCCTCTTCATTTTTTATCATATTGCCCTCCCCCTTGTATGCCTTTTTGTTTTTAATTCAGTGTTTGATACTGCATATGAAAAATTTAAAGGTAATTTGAGACCTGGGGTCATGTTGCGTTCCTCCAAAGAGGACTAGTATTTACTTCTAGCAGGTGACTGGAGGCACTGAAGTCACAGATCACCTCAATCTAACCACCAATTGAGATGTTCCCACACTAGGATTTGTTTCTGAGGCACAGCACCTTGGGGTTCCCAACTTAAGAACTGAGAATTCACCAACAGCAACCTCCAAGCCTCGGTGGGCTATCAACACCTGTTTTGTTTTCCTGCCTTAAGGGGCCATCCAAATCTCTGCTCGGCTTAGCGTCCACCTTTCTCAGAATCAACAGATGCTGCTGAGCAGAAAAGCTGCCTGAAAAAGCAGCTTACCTAACGGTTTTCATAGCATTATGATATGCTCAAACACATCTTTATCTTTTGCCAGTATTTCTAATGTTTTTTATTTGGAGTATTAATCCAAATAACTTATCGAACATGAACAAAAGTAGAACTTCTCCAAAAAACAGATTTAATGTGCTTAATATTTAAAGGTTTTAGAAGTTCTGTTTTTTTTTTTCATTTTCTCCATGTGGGCCAGACACAACGTGCTTCCTTTTAAAATATGCATTCTACCAAACATCTTTAAAGGTGATGTGTATTATCAAGTAAACCAAAAGGATATTATACTTTCAGTTAATTGTGCAATAGTTTAGGTAAGCATGGCTTGCCTCCTTGCACAACCACATCAAAATTAAAACTAAATTATGGAGCCTCCAGAAATTGAGATGAATGGAAATCTGACAACAATGGAAAAAGAAACCACATCCATTCAAACTGGTAGGAAGGGTAGTCCTATATCCGTGTGTGGTGGATAAATATTCGGGAAGGATATCTTGGGAGTGGGGGGTCCCAGTCCCACACCAGGCCCTCCTGCCAAGGGTTCCAGTGCAACAACGGTAAGTACCCATAATTTCTGGCTGCAAAAAACTCACTCCTTCTGAGTTCCAGCACTGGCACAGAAGCTTGAAAGATACCAGTGACATACAGGGAGGAACTGAAGTGTCTTGGCATCAAGCAGAGAGGTGGGAGACAGCTTTCTTCCTGCAAGATGACATCGTCCCTTTTCTGAACCCTCTTCCCACAGAGCCAGTAGGCAGGCAGGTGCCACAGCTGAGACTCCATCGACCTGGCTAACACAGTTTGCCCTGCCCTGGAGATCCCCTGAACCTGCATCCCACCCAACTTTCGGTCCTATCCAAGCTGTTAACGGTGACTTTTCCATAGGAATGACTGATCTTGGCTTTTGCTTCACAACTTCCTATACATCCTTTCAAACAAGCAAGAGCTGGCCTCAGTGAGCCCCCAGCCCTTGAACCTCTCATTAAGTGAAACCAGGCACAGCACTAGCAGCAGCTAGCCCAGATTCACAAATTGGCTTTGCCTGGAATCTCCAAGCTAAGCATGAGTAGCAGCCATCTCAGATTGCTTCACAGCTCAGGCAAAGAGGCCCAAGGCAAAACACAGGTGGGGGCTGACCTTGGCCTGCACCACCCAGGAAACCCCAAGGCTGGTGAACCCAGTGGACAGCTACAGAATACACTTGGAGCATAACCACCTTGCCCCTGCACAGCTGACTCCCCACGAACAATGGTGGTTGGTGGTCAGTGATCACAGCCAATCCTTGCAGCTACCAGGCCAGGATAAACCCCTCTCACTTACTTGCCAATTGCAACCAAGGCTCAACAACAAGAGGAGGATGTACTCAGCCCACAAAAAGGGCACATGTGGAGTACGCAGCTTGGGTGATATGGGAGGCTGTGCCATTGGACCCTATAGGACACCTACTACATTAGGCCACACTACCAAGACACAGAGTCAAAGCAGCTCTACCTATCGCACAGAAACAACACAGGGAGGCTGCCAAAATGAGGAGACAAAGAAACATGGCCCAAAAGAAAAAGATCGAAACTCTAGAAAAAAAAGAAAACAAAATAGAGATAAGCAATCTATCAGATGCAGAGTTCAAAACACTGGCTATAAGAACGCTCGAGGGACTTAGCAAGGATGTCAACAGTATAAAAAAGACCCAGTCAGAAATTAAGGATACTCTAACTGAAATAAAGAACAATTTATAGGGAAATAACAGTAGAGTGGATGAAGCTGAGAATCAAATCAATGATTTGGAACATAAGGAAACAAAAAAACAACCAATCAAAATAACAAGAAGAAAAAAAGAGTCCAAAAAAATGAGGAGAGTATAAGCAGCCTCTGGGACAACTTCAAGAGGTCCCACATTCACACCGTAGGGGTGCCAGAAGGAGAAGAGAAAGCAAGAAATTGGAAATCTATTTGAAAAAATAATGAAAGAAAACTTCCCTAATTTGGTGAAGGAAATAGACATGGAAATCTAGGAAGCACAGAAAGTCCCAAACCAGATGAACCCATAAAGGCCTATTCCAAGACATGTCATAATTAAAGTGCCAAAGGTTGAAGATAAGGAGAGAATCTCAAAAGCAGCAAGCAAAAAGCAGTTAGTTACCTACAGGGGAGTTCCCATAAGACTGTCAGCTGATTTCTCAAAAGAAACTTTGCAGGATAGAAGAGACTGGCAAGAAGTATTCAAAGCCATGAAAAGCAAAGACCTGCAGCCAAAATTGCTCTAGTCAGCAAAGACAGCATTTAGAATTGAAAAGCAGATAAAGAGCTTCCCAGACAAGAAGAACCTAAAGGAGTTCATCTTCATCAAACCATTATATGAAATGTTGAAGTGACTTATTTAATAAAAATATCAACTATGAACCATAAAATGGCAAAAATACATATCTATCAACAATTAAATCTTTTTAAAAAATAGCTAAGCAAATAAGACAAGAGATACTCATAAATACAGAGTTTTGATGGTTGTCAAATGGGAGGGGGTGTGGAAAAATGGGTGAAGAGATGACAGGATTAAGAATTACTAATAGGTAGTTACAAAATAGCCATGGGGAAGTAAAGTACAGTATTGGAAACAGAGTAGCCAAACAACTTATGTACAGGACCCATAAACATGAACAAGCTGTGAGGACTGCCTGAGGGAGTGGGGGGTGCTGGGTGGAGGGGGCAAAGGGGGCAACACTGGGACAACTGCAATAGTATAATCCAGAAAATATAATTAAAAAACAAATATGCAATACCTTTAGAAAATGTCATTTGCACAAAAACATCTGTAGTAATGAATACATTTGGAGTGAACAATAAAAAAATATTTTTTTAGAAACACTCATAGATACATAGAACAGACTGATGGTTGAGAGCGAGGAGGGAAGTCAGGTGCTTGGTGCAACAGGAGAAGGGATTAAGAAGCACAAACTGAGAGACATAAAATAGTCACGGGGATGTAAAATACAGCATAGGGAATACAGTGAACAATACTGTAATAACTGTGTACGGTTCCAGGCGGGGGCTTGAAATAGGGAGGATCACTTTGTAAAGTAATGACTATTTAACCACAATGATGTACAGCTGAAACTAATACAAGATAGTTTAAATGTAAACTGTAATTGAAAAATAAAATTCTGAAAAATCAGGAAAAATGTATTTTTAAAAGAAAAAAAAGTACCAAAGTAATTTTACATTTCAATTCAAAAGAAGGAAAAGTACATCACCTTCCATATTTCTATACTTCTAATTATGAAATAAAGGGTCATTTATCATGATCTCGTGTTTTTAAAACATCTCAAATATGATCCAGTTTTTTCTTACATTCCTTTTCCGTTGGTAAATTATGTAATTTTATAAAGAGCCGAAGTCTACTCAACATCTGAAAAATATTGGGTCTGCCAAGACTTACTGTGAAAAATACGAAAATCAATATACGGATGAGAACCCCTTCTTTCTGATTCAAATCCTGCTCGACTCCTTACGCGTACATCTCCTGGACAGAATAAGAAATAAAACACAAGTTTAGAAGAACGCCATCTGGGCAGAAGCTCCCATATGCAAGAAGGGTCTGTGTGGTATCATATTCATAAGTAATGGTCCACAATTAATATATATGGAATAAGTAGTTAAGAGCTGATTTATCTAAATTTTCAGTACTGAGTTATAAGGCTACATGGAGTTTTTAAAATCTACTTCTACAGTAATGATTACAATCTATATTTTAAAGTTAGCCTTTTGAAAGATGACTCAAGTGTATGATCATCCAACCTAATATCTTATTACTCATAAGCAGTTAAAAGAATCCTCATCAGAAAACATTAAAAAGCCACAGGAAAAAGCAAATATTTAGGAAGTGCCTATATTGTACCTGGCACTATACTATAGCTATAGGGAATATGAACCAAAAGAAAATACATTACCTGTTGTCAAGCAGCCTATACTTTTCTTTAGATGTATAGGAAATTAAGATGTTAAAGATTCTGCCTTGTTGAATTGGATCAATCTTCTCCCACGGCCTTTACAAGCTCAGTACGGCTCCTACACGTATCCTATGGCGTTCAGATGCACTTCTCACACAGCACCAGTACAAACCAGAGGTCCAGTCCTCTTCTTTGTGCCTTACAAGCATTATTCTATTTAATTCTCTAACCAACTCTCACAGGATTTCTATCTTATTTTATAGATGCAGAAACTTGACATTTTGAGAAGCAGCAAGTCCACGCCACAAAGCTAGTATAAAGGTGAGTCAGGATTCAAGCCTCACCCTGTGGGCTCCACTAGACTTCCACAGCCTCCAGGTTCATAACCTTTGAGTCTCTCAGTGCCTGTCCCTACGCGCAATTCTACGTGCCTCGAAGGCCTTTCTGCCTACTCTCTGTTCTCTCGGTAAGGCTGTCATTTCTTTCAAGGTTCATGTCATCGACCACGAGTCTATTCCACAACAACAAATCACTTCTCTCACGTGGTGATTCTTTCGCTCTACAATAAATGTTTACTGAGCACTCAACCACACTTCAGGCTCGGGAAATACAGCAGTAAGCAAATACATAAAGTCCTTGTCTCCGTGAAGCTTATCCTTTCACGGAGTGAGGCAAATAATTAAACAAACGATTTCATTCTGTGAATGACGGCAATAGGTAACATGGAGAAAACAAAAGCAAGGTAAGATGACCAGAAGGGAGGAGCACAAGGGGAGTGGTTCACAGATGTGGTCAGAGAAGGCCTCCCTGAAAGGAGCACTTGAGAAGAGACCTGCAGGAAGTGAGGCCGTGAGCCACATGGCTGTCTGGAGGAAAAGGTCTCCAGGCGTCCGAAAGACCAAGTGTTGCCCGGGGCCGTGTGGCTCCGCTGGTTTAAGCATCATCCTGTGCACCAAAAGGTCATGGGTTCCATCCCTGGTCAGGGCACATACCTAGGTCATCTGTTCGCTCCTCACTCAGGGCACATATGGGAAGCGACTGATAGCTGTTTCTCTCTCACATCAATATTTCTCTCTCTCCCACCCTCCCACCCATCTTCCTCTCTCTTTCTAAAAAATCAAAAAATATATCCTCAGGTGAGGATTAAAATAAAAGAGCAAGTATAAGTATCGTTAGAAGAGAGTATCCTTGGCACGTTTAAGGTCATGCAAAGAGGTCAGCATGGCTGGAGTGAGGTGAGGTCAGAGAGGCAGCAGGACTAAATCACGCTGGGCCTTCGTGGGCCATTATAATAGCTCTGGCTGCTCCTCTATGATAAAAAAAAAAATTCGAGAATTCTGAACATGCGAGTGAGAGTGATTTAACTTATGTCTTAAAAGACTCACGCTGGCAGGGTAGACTAGAGCTGAGTAGAATCATAGGTAGATGAAGAGACCAGTGGCGTGAGTGCAATGAACAAAAGGCAGTAACTATGGCTCTCGGGGAGAGGCTATGGGGAGATGCCGGTCAATGGTACAATGTTTCAGTTATGCAAGGTAAGTTCTGGAGCTCTCGTGTGCAACAATGTGACTTGAGTCAAAAATCATCTATGGCTTAGACTGGATAGTAACAGCACTGGGGTGGCAGAATTATGGTTATATTTTAGAGGTATCAGACAAGATGACATGCTGATAAAATAGAGTATTTAAGAAATAAGAGTCAAGAATGACTTCAAAAGAATGGAGTTACTTCTTGGGATAGCAAGACTGCAAAATGAACAGCCTTGGGAACACAAATCTTTTGTTTAACAGACGTATTAAATGTGAAGTACCCATTATATACCCATGTGGAGATGTTCGACAGAGTTTTTAAAGATGAATCTAAAGCTCTGTTTTAAGGAGAGCATAATCCTGGATAAGTTTTGAGAGAGATGGAGACAGTGAAGAGGAAAGGGATGAAACATTCATGGGGAAAAATATGTACTAGAGTAGAACAAAACTGAGGAAGATAGGATATACAAGGTAAGTTAAAAAGGAAAACAAGGATAAGAGCAAAAACAGAACTAGGGAACATTTAGGCTTAAGAGTATAAAAAGAAATTAGTGAAAAAGACAAAGAAAAATAGGCAAAGAATAAGAAATGTTCAATATCATAGAATTGAGGGAAGAATGCTGAGCATGAGGAAAGTCATCATGGAAGATACCTCTAGGAAAAGATGAACAAATCTGCCTATCGGATCTTAATGGTACATTTTTAACAATGCAAAAGGGATGAAGAGTGTGTGGGTAAAGACACAATCTAGAAGAGAGAGAGAGAGAAAGACTGAGACAGACAAAGAAAATTATACACATAAATGAGGTCTGTCCAGAAAAAGTCCAACATTGTTAATATAATGAGAACAGTTGGCATGACACTAATGTAGTCAAGGAGAGTGGCCTGGAATGCACACGTGTGAACAATGACAACTTCACTGTGACTAGTCAGTAGGGACAGTAGATGCCATTGAGTGAGCATGTGTACTGTGTGGCTGTCCCATTCAAAATGACTGAGTGAGGAGTGCAACAAATCTGCGTCGAATTTTGCACTAAGCTTGAACATTCCTCGGTAGAAACTATTCAGATGATTCAGAAGACACAGCTATGGGCAACTGGTGATTGGCAACTTGATCACAACACTCCTGCTCATGCCTTACAACTCATGCAGAGTTTTTCTGTGAAACATCAAATCACCCAGGTGACTCAGCCCCACTACAGCCCAGATCTGGCACCTGTGACTTCTGGCTTTTCCCAAAACTGAAATCACCTTTGAAAGGGAAGAGGTTTCAGACCATTGATGAGATTCAGGAAAATATGATGGGGCAGCTGATGGTGAGTCCAACAAAGGATTTTGCATAGTGTTTTCAACAATGGAAGAGATGCTGGGAGAACTGTGTGAGGGCCCACGGTGTGTAACTGTGAAGGGGACTGAGGCGTCATTGTCCTATGTACAATGTTTCTTGTATCTTCTTCAAGAATTGTCTCTATTTTTCCTATGACATGGCTGGATACCTTCTGGACAGATCTCATGTGAAAATTCATTTTACTCTGTGGACTTAAGTAATATGTTAAAAATTTAAGAACTGAGATTAGAAGACGAACGGTCTTCCTCGCTAACCAACTTAGAACAAACTACACCCAGTGACAGGACTATCCGATCAGGTACTTCATGGCCTCATCTGTGTCTATGTCAGCATGAATATCCATTTGGTACTGAGCATCTCTACGAATCTAAGGGTGTTTTTATGAGGAACACTCGGGACGCAATTTAAAATTGGGTACTAGTGACGGAGCCCCAGGTATTAAGCCAGATTTCTCAACTGCCTGTAACTAAAATGCTGTCTTATTAACACCGCATTCAATATTCATTTCTAGACTCAATTTCAAAGTCATAGATTAGTTCTGCGGCAATCACTGGTAAAAAGCTACCTCGCGAAATACATTTCTATTTCAATTAATTGTAAACGATAATAAAATTAACTGATACTGGCACAAAATAAAAATGCTTACCTAGCATACGAATATACAATGCAGTCTGATCAGAACTGTCATAGGAAATAGCTCCACGTCTCTAAAGAAAAAAAAAAGACACACATTTTAATGTATAACAAACATTATATAAAATTCATTTCAACACGTATGTATTTATTATTTGTGAAGCACAGTGAAAAAAAAGCTGGATATGTGAAATGAAATTGGACACAGCATCTGTTCCTGAATCTACAGCTGTAAGGCAGACAAACAATCGTAATGCAGTATGGCTGAGCACCACCATACAAGTGGATTGGGAGGGAGGACCGTGCGGCAGGTGGAAGCTCACTGCAGACGTATGTCCGATGAGCCCACTTGGGGAGAGATCGTCCTCAGAGGTAAACAGACCTGAGGAAGAGACATGGCTCAACTGCTTTACGCCCCCTTCCTGTAAACATGAATGAACAGGCAGACAAATAGGAATCCTCAGGTATCTGAAATCATCAGCTAAGAATAAATGGAAGAAAAGAAAAAACCAAATGGCCCAGAGGCTAGCAAGAAGTAAGAGCATTTAAAAAAAGTAATGTCTGTCTGTACTCAAAGAGATTTGTGAAGACATTGAACTTATTAAAAAATAAAAACAAGCTGCCACTGATAGAAAGGCTTTAAAATATATTTTATGTTTAAAAATAAACAGGTATAAAAATGTATCTTGCAACATTATTCATAACAGCCCCATATTGGAATCAACCAAAAGTCCATGAACAACTACTGAATGGATAGATAAAATGTAGTACAGCCACACACTGGGGTATTATCCACACGTAAAAAGCAATGAAGTACTGATAAATGGTACAACACAGATGAGCCTTAAGAACATTATGTTGAGTAAAAGGAGCCAGCCACAAAATACCATACAGTATATGGTTCCATTTACATGAGCTGTCCAAAGCAGGCAAGTCCATACAAACGGAAAGTACACTGGTGGTTGCCCAGAGTTGGAAGAACTGGCAGGAAATGGAGAGTGAATGGGTACAGGTTTTCTATCTGCAGTGATGAAGATATTCTAAAATTAGTTGTGGTCATGACTGCATAACTCTGAATATACTCAAAATCACTGAATTGTACACTTTAGATGGGTGAATTGTATAGTATGAGAATTATGAATCAATGAAGCTATTATAACTAAAAGCAAATACTGCAAATTTAAGATATAATTACTCAAACCAAAAACTATAGGAGCTGAAACACCCTCAGCAACTTCTTCCAACTCTGCCTTCACATGTATCACCTGGTCTCCTGCAATGGGTTGCTGATGGTTTTCCCGATGCATCTCTTGGTCCCTAGTCCACTCTTCACACAGAAGCAAAAGTGACCATTTGAACTACTGCTCAAAACCCTCCGACGGCTCTCTGCTACACTTGGAGTAAGGGCAAACACCACGCTCTGACTTCCAAAGGCCTCCATGGTTGCCCTCCTCTCGTGGTCTTCTCGCCACCGTGACCCAGCCTCCTTGGCCTCCTTGCTCTTCCTCAACCTCACCAAACGTACTGCCATTGCACTTGCTGTTTCCCTTGTCCAGGATCACTGCATTGCTGTTCTTCTCATCTCTCAGGTTCTGCACGAGGTTACACACGAGGTGTCATCTCTTCACAGCAGCGCTCCCAGACTACCAAATCTGAAGTCACCTAAGAGTTACCCTCTTCCACAGCTCCATACCTTCATGCACCTAGCTGATGCTCCTTTGTGTGTCTGTTCCAAAAATAAAAACTCCACAAGAACAAGAACTATTCACCGCTGTACTTCTGACCCCACAAAACACTAGCTATTATTTAGTAGATTCTAAATAAGTATCTGGTATAATAAATGATTAAATGATTCATTGCGAATGAATTAATGAATAGCACTGATATAAA
Organism: Carollia perspicillata; assembly: GCA_004027735.1. NCBI lineage: Eukaryota > Metazoa > Chordata > Mammalia > Chiroptera > Phyllostomidae > Carollia > Carollia perspicillata. The sequence goes on along the minus strand of PVKM010007843.1, from coordinate 22,842 downwards.
GACAAATTAAAAACCTAGAAGATAAAATTAACCTAATCACCTAGTAGATACTACACACCGTAGAAGCAGAGACTTTGTTCACTGCTACAGCCCCAGACCTAGAAGAGACCCCAACATTTAGAATAGTGTCTAGTGCACCAAAAGTGATAATACTGTTGAATAAGCAGGTTAGCAGATTCTTTTAAAAAATAGTAATAAACAGAACTAGTGCCACAAGCTATTAATAAAGTAGAGTGGACACTACAAATATACAAAACAGTTGATACAAAATCTAGGATCAAATCAAAAAACATACAGTAATTCTGTATATGACAAGTATAGGATTTAAAATCTGTGGGGAAAATACTATTTAATTTAAAAAACTGTTAGATTAAGTAGTTGCTACCTGGAGAAATATAAAGCTCTATTATGACCCTCCCACTAAAATAAATTATACATGGAATAAAAATTTTTTATGTAAAAATTAAGGCATAATAATAATAGAAAAATATATGGACCTGACCAGGTAGCTCAGTTTGGAGTAGTGTCCCAATAAGCCAAGGTTTCAGGTTCAATCCCCGGTCAGGGCACATACAAGAATCAACCAATGAATGCATAAACAAGCGGAACAACAAATTAATGTCTGTTTCTCTCTCTCTCCCCGTTTCCCCTCTCTCTTAAATCAATTAAATAAAAATTTTTTTAATATTAAGAAAGGGAAAATTGACCACATTAAAAATTCTTAAATAGGAAAGGCTAACTGTCCTATAAAATCCAGAAGTCATGAAAGTGGATCACTTTGCCACTTAAAAGTTAATTAGCCCTCGCTGGGTGGCATGGTTGGTTGGAGTGTTGTCCTGTACACACGAACAGGTTACAGGTTTGATCCCTGGTCAGGGCACATTCCTAGGTTGTGGGTTCAGTCCCTGGTTGGAGCACATAACTAGAGGTAAGTGATTGATGTTTCTCTCTCTCTCTCTCTCTTTCTCTCTCTTCCTTATCTTTAGGTAAGGGGTTAAAAAAAAGTTAAATTATATATGGTAAAAATAGATCATAAACAAAGTGACAAATCTCAAACCAAGAAAAATGAATTCAGCCCTGGCTGGTATGGCTCAGTGGATTGAGCACTGGCCTGCAAACCATAGGGTTGCCAGTTCAATTCCCAGTCACGGCACATGCCTGGGTTTCAGGCCTGGTCCCCAGTGTGGGGGGAAAGGGGTGCATAAGAGGCAACCACACACTGATGTTTCCCTCCCTCTCTTTCTCCTTCTCCTCCCCTCTCTCTAAAAATCAATAAATACAATCTTTAAAAAAAAGAAAAATGAGTATAACAGATGACAATGAGCTAATTTCCCCCTACTTCAGTATGGCCCCAAAAGTGCCTCATAAATCAATTAGTAAATAATGAATAGCCAGTAAACAAGAAAAAATGTTCAACTTTATTAACAAAAGAAACACACATTAAAGCAGTGAGATCACATTTTTACATATTAGACTACTGAACTTCTTCCCTCACAAAACTCTGGCTTAAGATTTACAGCTCGTCAGCAGTCATCTAGAAAATTTACTTAAAGCTCTTGTTTGGATTTAGTATGCAAAACAACTCCCAAATCATTGTTATTGCTTTAATTCTCATCATTTAAATGAAAACTACCAATGAAATTCTTATAGGATTTCATTCTTATAGGAGAGAGGGGAAACGGGGAGAGAGAGAGAAACAGACATTAATTTGTTGTTCCGCTTGTTTATGCATTCATTGGTTGATTCTTGTATGTGCCCTGACCGGGGATTGAACCTGAAATGAAATTCTTATAGGATTTCATGTATCATTAAAACAAAAATACTCAAAAAAGTTCATGAAATAAAAAAGAAACGCCCTAGCTGGTGTAGCTCAGTGCACTGAGCACAGGCCTGTGAAAAAAAAGGGTTGCCGGTTCAATTCCCAGTCAGGGCACATGCCGGGGTTGCAGGCCAGGGCCCCAGTAGGGGACACATGAGAGGCAACCACACATTTATGTTTCTCTCCCATTCTTTCTCCTCCCATTCCCCTCTCTCTAAAAATAAAAATAAACAAAACATTTAAAAAAAAAACAAAAGTTTCAAAAAAAAATCTGATTTTCAACACTGGTTGCCTCTAAAGAGGAAGCAAAGAGACACAGAGGTAGGAGGACTTTCCAATGTATAGCTTTTGAACTTTGCAGCATGTGTAGTTACATATTCACTAAATAAATCAAATTTAAAAGTCTAATAAGAATCTACTATAAAAAATACAAAGAAATGCATGGTCTCAAGTCCCAAGGGATTAAATCATACAGAACACACTCCTGGCAGCATCATGCATAACACGTCTTTCCCCAACACAGTATCCTAAGGAAGCCTCCTGCAGCGTTTCATAGTAAACTATTTACTCTGGAGCAAACAGTCACTTTAATCACTTGGTATGGAAAGACACCGCTCACACCTGCTGTTCCAATCCTCACTCCGAAGATATTTAGCATATTGTATTACAGGCCTCCCTACATACTACCATATTAGTGGAAAACCTTGAAGCCTGGAAAGCACATTATGTGGAAACAAATATTTCTATCAGCTAGGTCATAGTACTAAGGCTACAGATATTATTATGTAATACATACCTTGTCATGTCAACATCTATCAACCTGCTAGTGCCCAACAATAACGTGGATAACAGCTTGTTAAAACAAATTTTAATCTATCATCTCCAACAGTGTTCCCTAAGAAATGTTGTTGACGTTATTTTTTTTAATGTAAGATGGGTACTTACTAAAACACCTACAAATTAGGAAGGTAAAACCTCATTTATCACTTCACGTATTACGGATTGAAAAAGACCAATATCAGCTCTATTAAATAAAAAACTGTAAGTAAAAAAAAAATGAGTAATAAACATAGTATAGATTATAACTCTGACATACTAAATTTATTTTAGGATAATCACTTTAGTCTTATTTATAGAGGCATTAATTTGGATATTAAAATGATAGGGTTTGCATTAATCATAATAAAAACTTAGTAAAAAGGGCTGAACTTTAAACATATATCAACAAGTTATACAGGGATTGCAAAATATTAAAAATATTCTATTCACTACTGATTTGAGTAACTGTGGTCCGCAAATACTCAGCTTAAATGCTATACTAAACCCCAAGACTCAAGTCTTATAAAATGAATCAAAATGAGACAAAATATTTAAGAATGGATTTAAAGGGTATGTATCTGAACACATTAATAAATAAATCCTGAGTGATAATTCAATTCACGCATTCGTCACCTCATGGACCAATATTAAAATGAATATTAAACTCTCTCTAAGCAATCTAAGAATAATCTAAAGTAACTAATTTTGGAAAAAATGCTGTAAATTATAACAATAAAAATTTGATTTCCATGTTAGTATTTTAAAAAACCTTGTATGTGCTTTATACACCAACACTGCAGCACAGACTTAACATATTTTTAATGTTACCATTTGAAAAGCCTTATACTAGTTAAATCCTATTTTTAATACTTTCTAATACAAATAGTAAAGCAAACTTAACCACATTGCTTTGTCGCACTGTCAGTCATAAAACACTCCGAGCTGTCACCCACATTCCCACTCCACCTCACCAGTGAATGGAAATAACTGAGAGCCTTCTACTCGTGACTTTTCTAATTTAGCCATCCTGGGAACAACTTGTGAAGCAAACCAGTGCAGGTCAAAACACAGGCAAGGCTGAGCTGATCAGAAACTGACAGCCGCATCACAAACAAACTGAGCTGTAAGGTTCCAAATGATCCACTGCCACTGACAGGAGTTTTGCGTGGCCCCAGGAAGACTCTCGCTACCTTGAATCAGGGTGAATCACGCTTCCACAAGACTTGACTTACAAGATAAATGGCAAAAGGTATAAAAGTTGGTCCCGTGCTTAGTTAATATACAACTTTTAAAGACAAACACATTTTAAAATTGACTAAAGGTATTTTAAGTGCTATTGTTTTCATCTTGTTCAAGTTTCCACTAAAATGATCTATTGTGAAAAAGCATGTGCATGTCCCTTACATGGTAAAAATAGAATACATTAACACTTGCTGAGCTCCCTCCTACTCTGTGCCAGAAAAAACTCCAGGTGTATTCATACAAAATCTCACAATCCACATAAGACCTCTGAGATCAGTAACATTGCCCTAGATGTGCTGCTTAGTAAACTGAAGGTCAGAGAGCTTTAGACACAGTAGCACAAAATTAAAATTTTTGGTAGCATTACCAAAAAATAGTAACATACTACAAAAGATGAAGCCTAGCCAAAGTTCCACAAGCAGTTTTCTCTGACATAGTAAAATGAGCTTTTTCAGAGTATATTCATTTTATATATGCAAGAAAAACATGCTCATGTTTGAATAGCTAGTCAAAGATTGCACTGATCCACTGAATAGTATCCTTCACCTACTCTCATCCCTTACAATATACTTTAAAAAAAATCACAAAATATTAGCACTCACTTTACTTAAAAGCTTTAATTTGTTGACGGTTATAAAAAAGTAAAGTCTCTAAAATCATCCACAATTCAATTAATTAATTTTAGCCTTCATTTAATAACTTGGTAAGCTAATCCACTAAAAACAATGAGTAAATAGTTGTCAGTGCAACAAAATCAATTCTTAATTTACAACACATATGAATTTTTTAAAAATGAGTACGTTGTTTTTCTTTAAGAAAGTTCTTCAATAATTCAATCTCAAAACAAATAACACCCAGAACCATCAGAAAACTGAACTGAATGGAAGTCTGACAACCGACGATTTGAAGAACTATATTCGTCCAGACAGGTGCCTTTTCTACAATAGGCCATGCTATGAGGACAGGGAGTCAAAGCAACCTCTACCTAATACACAGAGGCAAACCCAGGGAAGCTGCCAAATTGAGGAAACAAAGAAATATGGCTCAAATGAAAGAACAGAATAATATGCCCCAAAAAGAACTAAACAAAATGGAGCGCGCCAACCTACCAGATGCAGAGTTCAAAACACTGGTGATCAGAATGCTCGAAGAACTCACTGAGTATGGCAACAACATAAAGGAAGAAATGAAGGTTACACAAAGTGAAATAAAAACCTACAGGGTGCCCTGGCTGGTGTAGCTCAGTGGATTGAGCACGGGCCTGTGCACCAAAGGATCACGGTTCAATTCCCAATCAGGGCACATGCCTGGGTTGCAGGCCAGTTCCCGGCAGGGGACACACGAGAGGCAACCATACATTGATGTTTCTCTCCTTCTCTCCTTCCCTTCCCCTCTAAAGATAAACAAATAAAATCTTAAAAAAAAAAAATAAAAACCTACAGGGTATCAACAATAAAGGGAAGGAAACCAGGATACGAATCAATAATTTCTTCAAACGAAGAAATAAACATTCAACCAGAACAGAAAGAAGAAACACAAATTAAAAAAAAAAATAAGGATAGTATAAGAAGACTCTGAGACATCTTCAAACGTGCCAACGTTCAAATCATAGGGGTGACAGAAGGCGTAGAAGAGTAAGAAATTGAAAATTTATTTGAAAAAATAATGAAAGAAAACTTCCCTGATTTGGCAAAGGAAATTGACATACAAGTTTAGGAAGCACAGAAAGTCCCAAACAAGTTGGAACCAATGAGGACCACACCAAGACACATCATAATTAAAATGCCAAATGTTAAAGAGAGAGAATCTGAAAAGCACCAAGAGAAAAGCAGAGAGTTACGTACAAAGGAGTACCCATAAGACTATCCATAAGCCTATCAGGTGAATTCTCAAAAGAAATTTTGCAGGCAAGAAGGGACTGGCAGGAAGTATTCAAAGTGATGAAAAGCAAGGACCTAAAACCTAGATTACTCTATCCAGCAAAGCTATCATTTAGAATTGAAGGAAAGATAAGAGTAGTTCTCATACAAGGTAAAGCTAAAGGAGTTCATCATCACCAACCCATTATAAATGTTAAAGCCATGACATGTTAAAGGGTCTTATTTAAGAAAAAGATCAAAACGATGAACATTAAAAAGGCAACAAATTCAGAACTATCAACAACTGAACCTAAAAAACAAACAAATAAACAAACAAAAAAAACCCCAAACAAACTAAGCAAACAACCAGAACAGGAACAGGATCATAGATATGGAGATCATTTGGAGGGATATCAGTGGGGAGGGGAAGGGGGGAGAATAGGGGGAAAAGTGCAGGGAGTAAGAGGCATAATTGGTAGGTACAAAATAAACAGGAGGCAGTTAAGAATAGTACAGTATAGGAAATGGAGAAGCCAAATAACTTAAATGCACAATCCATGAACATGAACTAAGGTGGGATTGCTGGAGGGAAGGAGGGTACTGGTGGAGGGGAGCAGATGGGGAAAAATTTGGGGAGAACTGTAATAACATAATGAGTAAAATATAAATAAAACAAAATAAAAATAAACAAATGAATAAAATAAAAAATATACTTAAAAAAAAGACCTTTAACTATATAGGAACTTTTGTGTTGCTTGGCAAATAGTGATTCCCTGTAAATTTTAAGTTACATCTCTTCAGTTTCTTAATACAGGAAGACAAAAGCTGCATGATGGATGAAAGACATAATCACTTCCCTATGAAATTGTGAGTGTAACTTGAATAGTATGACTTTAAATCTATGCCACTTCAGACCCTCATCCAGACGGTAAATGGCTAGCATGCTAACGAGCTGTGCTCAAGCCTGAAACTTAGAATTCAAATTTAAAAACACAGATATATATAACTTTAAATGTTTTTAATATAATGTAAGTAAGGCATACATTTTAGCAACAGCAAGACCTTAACAGAGACCATAATAGGGGGCGGTATTTACTTTTTAAAAAGTTTATACACTATGATTGTTTAGAAATACTCAACAACTATACTTTAAATTTATAAGCATTAGTAAATTATTTATCTCCAGAAGGGAATGTTTAAAATTACACTAAGAATCTGAATTGTTCAATAATTTTATATCTTAAAAGTTGAACTGCTTTCATCAGAAAAACTTCTTTAAAGGAATGATACCAAGGGATGACATATAAAGAGCCCTCAGGGAGGAATAAGGTGGAAAAGAATAAACATCACACACAGTAATTTTCAGCTTTTCAGTGGAGAAGTAAACCTCAAAGCTCTTTTAATTAGAGAAATAAAAACTGAAGCAAAAGGAGAAGAAACTCAACTAGTAATTTCATTTCTATCAAATATAAACACTAGTGATTGAATGTTACAATCCTAAAAATAAAGATGGCCTACCTTAGAGGCGATCCACTTGATAAGAACCAAGGCCAGACACCAGATCAATGTAATTCCCATTGGATCAATCAAAAGCTGGCAGCATAATCCCCTTCCTCCCCAGCGAGCAATGAGCAAGAAAGGCTTGTTAGGAGTCAGAGAACAACCAGCTGTCCTCGGGCAGAAGAGAGGGGACACTGACTGCCTTGAACCTCAAGCAGCTGCCTTCGAACAGCAATCACCTGACTCTCGGAGAATGCGCTGCCAGCCAGCCTACTTACCCAGCGCGTGCTTAATGCCACAACCCAGGGCTGGGGGAGAGCAGCCTCAGTAGCTTTGGAAGAGGAAAGGGAAAAACCGTGGTAAGGACAGACCCAAAAGCCTCACAAATGGAGACAAAACAGGTCTCAGGCTAGCCTCGCACACTTCTACAATGTTCACACTAAGACAGGGCTTTGAAACAACTTTCAAAAAACGTTTGGCAGCACTAAAAATTTTCTCATTTCTTTCACATAGACCAGCTTCACAGACTTAATGCCCTGGAATTTAAAGGTATTAATGCCTTTTATTCTATCCTTTCAACTTTAATACTGAATTTGTTCAACTTTTAGAGCTAGGATTACTGTATGAATGTTAGAGGCTTTCATAAATACTGTCTGCGCTACTTAACATTACCATTCACTCATTTGGAACTTATTAACAAAGGCCAGTTGAACAGTACATTTTCAAGCAATTAAAAGTATACTATTTCCAAACCCTAACTGCAATCTAGCTTACGTTACAATATTATTGGTACATATCTCCTCTTGGCTGTAGGGAGCTCTGTAATACCAAAGTGGGTCTATATTCACCCATCTTCACGATGCAGAAAAAAAGCCTTTCATGAAACTTTATTCAAGTATTCAGCAAATATTTATTAAGTCACTACTACGTAGCACCCCCTGTGCCAAATGTAGATGCCAGGAACATAGCTGTTGTGTAAAAACAGACACAGCTCCTGCCCTTGTGAAGCTTACAGTTTAGTCAGTCTACATTATCAAAGTCTGCAACTGTACCAAGTGCAATGAAACTGAGATGTTGCCAGCAAAGGACCTCAAGAACTGCTAACAAAGCCTGGCTATGTCCTAGTTAAGAGGCGAGGGACTTCTTTGAAATGTCCCTGAGCTGAAATAAAGGGGCAAGGCATGATGCCTAAGGAGCAGACAAAACCAAGTACAGTGAATAGAAGAAACTAGAAGAGAAGCAAGGGAGGCTAGAATGCAGAGAAGCAGAAAGCCAGAGTGGAAGCCCCATAAAGGTGATTTGTCTTCACCTTGCAGGCTAATCCCAACTTGCTGAAAAATTTTAGTTGGTTTTGGTCAAGGACAGCTCGGTGGGCTAGGGACTGGGTAGGCAGTTAGGAGGCCGCTGCAAGAGGTCCAGGGGAGAGGTGACGGTCATCCACACAGGGTGGTGCGGTGAAGAGAAGTGGACTACAGTACATGACAAGACAAACCCATCTGCATGTCAATGGTACACAAATGATGGTTCTAGAATATTTGAACATAGCCCAAATAGTTCAAGTGTAACGCTATTTTCAATGTCCAGTCCTCAGTATGAAATATTTAAAAGAAAATTTAACACTTCTGGCCAAGATGGAGGTGTAGTCACACACACTGTGCCTCCTTGCACAACCAAAAAAAGGACAACCAATTAAAAAATGAAAAACAACCAGAACTAACAGAAAATTGAACTGTATGGAAGTCCAACAACCAAGGAGTTAAAGAAGAAACATTCATCCAAATCAGGAGGAGGGGCAGAGGGGAGCAGGTGGGTAGAGAGGACTCTCCGCAAGGCGGCGGCTGGAGGACCAGGGCGGGCAAAGCAGCATATTGTGGACTGGGCGGCCCCACATTTGTGTGCCGATAAACCAGGCAGAACAACTGGGGAGCAAGACAGACCATGAGAAACTCAGGGTCCCAGTACAGGGAAACAAAGCCTCAAAATCTCTAACTAAAAAAACCTGTGGGTATTGAGGTGCCAGGAGAAACTCCCATCCTCACAGGAGAGTTCGTTGGAGAGACCCACAGGGTCCTGGAACATACACAAGCCCACCCATCCAGGAGTCAGCACCAAAAGCGCCAAGTTTGATGGTGGGTAGCAGCAGTGACTGAAAACTGGCAGGGAGTGGAGCAAGCAGCACTGTTCCCCCTTGGACCCCTCTCCCACAGACAGCACCACAATGCAAGGCTGTGGGTTGCCCCGCCCTGGTGAACACCTAAGGCTCTGCCCCTTATTACATAACAGGTGTGCGAAGACAAAAAAAAAAAAAACCAGCCCAAGTGAAAGAACAGATCAAAGCTCGGAAAAAATACAACTAAGCCACGAAGAGATAGACAACCTATCAGATGCAGAGTTCAAAATAAGTGATAATCAGGATGCTCACAGAAGTGGTTGAATATGGTTGCAAATTAGAGGAAACAATAAAGGCTATGAAAAGTGAAATAAAGAAAAATGTACAGGGAACCAACAGTGACGGGAAGGAAACTGGGACTCAAATCAATGGTCTGGAGCAGAAGGAAGAAAAAAAATTTGACCAGAACATAGTGAAGAAATGAGAATTCAAAACAATGAGGAGAGGCTTAGGGAACCTCCAGGACAACTTTAAATGTTCCAACATCTGAATCATAGGGGTGCCAGAAGGAGAAGAGGAAGAGCAACCAACTGAAAACTTATTTGAACAAATAATGACAGAGAAATTCCCCAATCTGGCAAAGGAAATAGACTTCCAGGACATCCTGGAAACTCAGAGAGTTCCAAAGAAGTTGGACCCAAGGAGGAACACACCAAGGCACATCATAAATACATTACCCATGATTAAGGATAAGGATCTTAAAAGCAGCAAGAGGAAAGGAGACAGTTACCTACAAAGGAGTTCCCCATTAGCCTATCAGCTGATTTCTCAAGAGACCTTGCAGGCAAGAAGGGCCTGGAAAGAAGTATTCCAAGTCATGAAATTCAAGGACCTACATCCAAGATTGCTTTATCCATCAAAGCTATCAGTTAGAATGGAAGGGCAGATAAATTGCTTTCTAGATAAGGTTCAGTTAAAGGAGTTCATCATCACCAAACCCTTGTAATATGAAATGTTAAAGGGACTTATCTAAGGAAAAGAAGATGATCAAAAATACAAACAGTAAAATGACAACTAACTCACAGCTATTAACAACCAAACCTAAAACACACACACACACACAAACAAACTAAGCAAACAACTAGAACAGGAACAGAATCACAGAAATGGAGATCACATGGAGGTATATCAGTGGGGAGTGGGAGAAGAGAAGGGGAAAAGGTACAGAGAATAAGTAGCATAAATGGTGGGTAGAAAATAAATGGGGAGTTAAGAATAATATAGGAGGTGTAGAAGCCAAAGAACTTGTGTGTACAACCCATGGACATGAACTAAAGGTTGGGAATGTGAGTGGGAGTGTGCAGGGCAGAGGGGAATAAATGGGGGGAAACGGGACAACTGTAATAGCATAATCAATAACATATTTTTAAAATAAAGTTAATTCTAGATCTGTCAAAATGAAGCATAAATTAAACTAATATGTCTAAATAAAAATTTCCCCAAATTGAAACCATTCATGCTAATCCTTGCACAAATCGAGGTAACTTTAATTCTGTCATGAAATTAAGTGTGACAAATGAGATTGTCAGGGCCTGTGATTACTCTCCGTATTCCGGTCAAGCTGCATGAACCAAACTCAAAAGATGCCCCCGAACAGGACAGGCCAGCAGGGTGTCCATCAGCCCCAGTCTCAGGAGAAATGCTAGTGGCTTGTGTGTAAGGGGGCGTGGAGCCTGGGCCAGTGGCTAAAATGGGCTCAAGGTCATTATCTGCTGCTCTGTCCCACATTGCACACTCCGAATTAACCCAATACACTATAATGCCTAGTCCAGGAATATTTCCCTTTCTATCAGCTGCTTAAAAAGTCAAGTTCTGAGAAGCAAACACAATGTTTCTATTTTTGGTACAGTAGTTAAACATTTTTATAAATGACTTTTTGGTTAATGTTGAGCTCAAGAATCCGTGCTTTCTTTTAGTTTAAAAGAAAAGGATTGAACAGAAGAAGAGGCAAAGAATAAGAATTGAGACATGGACGGGAAAAAGGTAAGAATGACAGTCCTGTAAGTTCTTTTAAATGAATTTCTGTGGAGATTATGTCCACCAATCAAGAGCCTGGGTTTATTTCCTAGCTTTACTGCCAAGAGCCGAGTGACCCTATGCAAGTTACCACCTCTCTGGGCCTTGGTTCCTTCCCCTTCACAGGAGTTAAATAACAGCTATAAAAGAATACCTAGCTCTCAATAAAGGAGAACTGAATCACAATTAGATATTGAAAACTTAAGAATAATGGCCTAACCCACACTAGCTCCACCCCAACTCTAGGCTCCACTGCAATCGCGGTGGTCCAGGAGGGGAATTTGCTCTGTGCTCGCCTAGTGTGGCCAGAGAAATCTTTCCTGAGCCCCAGTGGGGTCCAGGTCTTGGCTTTCATTTTTCACAATGGTGAACGGGCCCCCTCGGCAGCCTCTTCTTAAATTTTTACTGTATTTCTAAGACTGAAATACAGAGCTAATCAAGACACAATCCTCCCAGATCACAAAATATCCTAGAAATGGCTATTGAATTTATGCCTAAAATCTAAGATTCTTAACTGCTAATGGCACATTTCCATCACTCAAATCTTACAAAAATCTCAGGCAGCAGTTTTTTAAAAAATATGCTTAAATCTCTTAATGGCATGAATCTAATGCATCTAAAACTTTTTCTTATTTTGAGATATAAAATGCTACTAATTTATCTTGGTAAGTTACAAGGTTTCTGTGAATAACAGAAAAAAATTCTGTAAGATGAAGTAAGAACAAAAGTTGTTATTCAATTAGGGTAAACACTCCTTTATAATATTATGTGTATTGGAAAATTCTCCTAAAAATTAATCTTTCCAGATTGAATCTATATAATGTATTATTCCATAAAGAAATAGCTTTTTATATACATTTTATTTTTTTAATTTATTGATTTTTTTCTTTAGAGGGAGAGAGGGAGGGGCGAGGGGAGAGAGAAAAGATACCAACTTGTTGTTCCACTCAGTCATCGGTTGATTCTTGTATGTGCCCTGACCAGAGATCCAATCCACAACCTTGGTGTATCAGGACAACGCTCTAGCCAACTGAGCAGTCTGGCCAGGGCAAGAAATAATTACCTTTTTACATCAACAGCAAATGTATTCTTTTATATTAACTTTTTTCACCTGTCAAAGCCTTAGTGAAATATGTAACAGGGTAACAACAACAACAACAAAAAGCACTTGACAATACTAAAAAAATTAATGCACAGGATACAGCTAAACTTTCCAAAACAGAATTTGATACTGTAAGAAGAGAGTGCAAAAACTTTTACCTTTCTGGAGCTTATAAAACTAATACCTAAAAATTGCAGCATTAAAAGCAGACCTCACTATTTTAGGAGTGTGTGTGACTGATAGAAAGAAAAGGTATGACTTTGATCATTGTGTCTTGGAGAAGTAATCCAAGCACCAGTTTCATCCCCAGGGCTTTCTGCAACCCACAGGACACCTGTCAATCTTGGCAATGGTCTTTAGCTATCCATATAGAGACTCGGCATGCCCCTCTGTTGACCAAATTAGGCTGCCCTCATCTGCATTGACATCACTGTCTGTGATTTTGGAATCTTGTTGACGGAGACAACCTATCCCAGAGTTCTTTATACAAATGCAGTGCCTGAGAAAACTAAAAACAAATTCATAATAGAAGACATGAACACTATAGCCAAAACCCTCCAACTGGGCTTTTGTCATTTTGAATTCCACCACTTTTAATAAAAAATAATAAGTCAGGGTGACTTTTTAGTTCCTTTTACTAAAAGTCACATGTCAAGGCTTTTTATTTTTCAAATGGTATGAATTTCAAGAGATACAAAACTGAAAAAATTTTGATAATTTTGATAACAAAAATTAATTTAAAACTAAGGAAAAATGGGAGTTTTACAAGTTAATTAAGATCTTTGTGTCATACTTACTGATTTAGAGTCCTGAATTAAGTTTTCTGTTATACAGCATCCAGTATTTGATGGCAACAGATATGTGACTAGTTCTCGTAGGAAGGAAAGAATAAAACCACCTTAACATTTTACAATCAAGTCTTCTGGACCAGAAAACTACATCTGGTGATATTAAAAAGAACTTATAGACTTGCTTATCAAAACCACTGTTCATATTTTTAAAATTATGGAAAAGTAGAAATAGTCACAATGTTCAGAAGGAAAATAACAGTAGCGTAGAGTTTAGACTTAGAAAAGCGGCATATGCTGTATATAATGTAAGCATAAAGGCCTCTAGCACAGCGGTCCCCAACTTTTTTGGCACCAGGGACTTGTTTTGTGGAAGACAGTTTTTCCACTGACCAGGGTGTGGGGGATGGTTTCGGGATGATCCAAGAACATTACATTCGGGCTCACCTCTTGCTGTGTGGCCTGGTTCTAACATGCCCATACCAGTACTGGTCCATAGCCTGGAGGTTGGGGACCCTGCTCTAGTATGTATATACAAGGAAAACGTCGCAGACACAGGACACCTGAATTTCAGCAAGGCTGCACACAGTTTCTGGTGACCTCCTCAAGAACGAAACAGAGCAATGTGAGCCCCACACTCCAGGTAGGCAGACTCCTAGCTGACTGAGCAAACATACCCCCAAATTAAGTACTTGATATCAAACTGGTGGAAGAATTCCAGCAGTAACTCACAGAACCTTGCTTCTGACCTTGTCTTGTTCCAGATTATTTATAAGATGCAGATCTAACAAATACATATCAAATCTGCACATAAAACACAATGGGTAAACCAGCATGCTTAATCACAAAATAACTTTTAAAAACTGCATTTTGATATAAAATAAACTGCATGCATGAAGAACAATGGAAATGGGTTTTTAAAGTTTCCTTAAAAAAAAAAAAAAACAGATGCAAGGTAGAATGGTTACACTCTAAAGGCAATCTTAGGAGGCACCGAGTCAGAGAAGTGTCCAGATCAAGAATGCTCCACTGTTCTCAATACAGGCAACATTTATAAGACTGAGCTCAGTTCTGAACACTACACTGGAAGATGCACTACATTTGAAAATGCAGACAAAGGCAATACATAAGGAGTAGTTTTACAAACAGATCTTTTCGGCAAAGAAATAAAAAGAGGGACATAATAGGTGTTAAAGTGCGGTAAGATAAAATAACCCAAGAAGTTTAGCTTTATTCTGTGAAATTACAAATTGGAAGTAGGACCAAAGGACAAACGTCTGACAGAATATGACTCAACATTATTTTCCAAGAACTTTGTGCAATCAAAACCATGTAAATTAAAAGGAGCTGCCTCAAAACTAGCCTCTGTCTAGGAGGTTGTGGGGCAAGCTAAAACGAGTGACCTCCAAGGTCTCTGCCAATTCTACCAACCAACACTAATAATCAAAGAAGCCTTTCTAAGAAAGCTGCTGTTATTAGAGGCTTTCAGTGGGGAATGCTTCTACCACCAATCCCCACAGACCTAGCATACTGACCCCTTCACACCTACTAGAACTAAATGGTTACTGCCATTTACCTTGAAATATATTTTTTATATATTTTTTTATTTTGTATTTTTAATTTTCACATGAGAATTTTACTAGAGAAAATCAGGAGTACACAGACATATGAAACACAAATTGACACAGCCTAGAATAAAAACGCCTGAGAGATAAAAGTACAAATTCAAGCTTAGACATTTAGGAACTCACATTTGTTGATGAGATCACAATATTTCCCCACAATCCAGTTTCCTCATTTATGGTTTTGAGTGATGATCAAGTGAAGCAATAAATAAATGTGTATATAAACATACAAATATGTATAAATTCCATACACAGTTAGTGCTTTTTGGTGCTATTAAAATACTGATTTTTTTCTTTGATACTTTTATTTTTTAGTATGTTTTATTGGTTATATCATTACAGTTGTCTCATTTCCCCCTCCACCCTGCACACCCCCTCCCACCCACACTCCCCCCCTTTAGTTCATATCCATGTGTCATAAGTTCTTTAGCTTCTACATTTCCCACACTACTCTTGCCCTCCCCCTATTTTCTCCCCACCGTCTATGCTACTTATTCCCTGTACCTTCTCCCCACCCTCTCCTCCCACTCCCCTGTTGCTAACCTTCCATTTCTGTGGCTCTGCTCCTGTTTTAGGTGACCGCTTAGTCTGCTTTTGTTTTTGGTGTGGATGTTAATAACTGTGAATTTGCTGTCCTTTTACTGTTCACATTTTTATCTTCTTTTTCTTAGATAAGTCCCTTTAACATTTCCTAAAAAAAGGGCTAGGTGATGATGAACTCCTTGAACTTGATCTTATCTGAGAAGTGCTTTATCTGTCCTATTCTAAATGAAAGCTTTGCTGGATAGAGCAGTCTTGGATGTAGGTCCTTGCTTTTCGTGACTTGGAATACTTCTTTCCAGCCCCTTCTTGCCTGGAAGGTCTCTTTGGAGAAATCAGCTGACAGTCTGATGGGAACTCCTTTGTAGGTGACTGTCCCCTTATCTCTTGCTGCTTCTAGGATTCTCTCCTTCATTTTAATCTTGGGTAATGTAATTATGATGTGCCTTGGTGTGTTCCTCCTTGGATCCACCCTCTTTGGGACTCTCTGAGCTTCCTGGACTTCCTGGAAGCCTATTTCCTTTGCCAGATTGGGGAAGTTCTCCTTTTATTTGTTCAAGTAAGTTTTCCACTTGTTGCTCTTCCTCTTCCCCTTCTGGTACCCCTATAATTCAGATGTTGGAATGTTTAAAGATGTCCTGGAGGTTCCTTAGCCTCTCCTCATTTTTTTGAATTCTTGTTTCTTCATTCTTTTCTGTTTGGTTGTTTCTTTCTCCCTTCTGGTCTACTCCATTGATTTGAGTCCCAGTTTTCTTCCTATCACTATTGGTTCCCTGTGCATTTTCCTTCATTTCACTTAGCAGAGCCTTCATTTTTTCATCTAATTTGCGACCAAATTCAACCAATTCTGTGAGCATCCTGATCATGTCTGGTGTCACCACTTCCTGTGCCGTGTCCCCTGTCCACTAGGCCACCTGAGTCCGCCCTGCCTACCAGTCTAGATGAATGTGTCTATTTCAGCTCCTTGGCTGTCCAACTTCCATACAGTTCAATTTTCTGTCAGTTCTGGTTGTTATTTTGTTTCTAAAATTTTGTTGTCCTTATTTTGGTTGTGCGAGGAGGCACAGTGTGTCTACCTATACCTCCATCTTGGCCGGAAGTCCTGATGTTCTTTTCTTAATTTCTTTCAATCACGTTAGGTTCTCCTGAGATTTCTTTTATATTTCTGCTTATACCTATCTTCACTGAACTTCTCCCTCTTTTAAAAAAAACCATTGATTTACCCGTTTTTCTGTCATGTTAAATTCAAATGCAAGCGATAGACTATCTCTTTTTGTAGGGCATTTGTTTAACTTAAACTTTGCCCAGCGAGTGTCCATGAGGGCTTTACTGATTAACATTTCCTCTGGATGTTCTTCCTCATTTTGCATTTTTTCTTTTTTCTCCTCCTCTTGTTTCTCTTCCAGTTTCTTTTACATCCTTTTCTCCTTTTCTCCATTTTTTATTTTTCCTTATATCATCTTCACTATGATTCCTATTTGATTGCTCTGGATTTTGCCCACAGGCATAACTAGTTGTTTCCATATAGCAAGATTTGAAGTATCAGAAGCTTATGAAGTATCCAGAGCTCTCTCCATCTTGAATAAGCTTCTTCTCACAGCTTCCAAGACGTCATCCTTTCCTGAGTTTCCATCTGTACCAATGGCTGCTCCATCTAAGTTTCCTTTGCTTGCTTGTTCTCTTTCTACTTTGTATTTTCTTATTGGGTGACATTGGTAAAAGGTACTTTTCAAATGAGAACTATTTATAGGTCAGGAAAAAACTTTACCTGTAAAAATAGTATGAACAGACCACTACTTGTGGGTGAAATATATTAAATTATTTATAACATCAATATTAATGCTAAAGAAGAAAAATAACATCTAGAGATTGAACAAATTTAGGAAGAAGAATTCTGAATAAGGATGGCAAAGTGTCAATAACTGCTTCCCTCTCAAACTACTAGATGTAGAAGCACAAAATAATTCTGAAGTATACCTGAAGCACACTGAATCAAACAGTACTATTTCATCTCTATGTATACTATTGCAAAAGACAGAGACAGAGATTTTGAGATCTCTGGTGTATTACGCAGAAGGGATATAATGTAACTGAGACACAGTCCTTGCCTTCCTCACACATCTCAGGTTTTAGTGGAGGGTACAAACAACTACAGTAATAAATGATTACAACCACAGGCAAATGTTAAGATGTTATGAGTACCAACTATGACACTTAACCCAAGATTTGCTAGCATCAAGGAAGACTATTGGGAGTAAGTGACATGCAATTTGACCCTTAAATGACATTAAAAGTTTGCCATACAAGAGCAAGGAAAAGAGCTCCTAGCAGAAAAAGCAGTATGTGCAAACATCATAAAGCAAAATCATGGCCACTACAAATATAGACACAAGGTCAATAAATGATATGGTAACTGGTACTAGACTAGCCGTCCCATCATGAACTACAAAGCTAGACTTTCTGTGTGAAACACACGAAACACTGTTTTCAGATATAAGACAGTAGTGCAGGACACTGATCCCTGAGAGGAGAAAAAAACAAGGTGAGCCCTGTAACTGCCCAGGTTTCTTCTTGAAAAGAGTTTCCAAACCCAGAAGCAGAGTGGAGTAACACCAAGGAGGACAGCGGTTTCACAAGCAGAGGACACAGAGACTGGAGTTCAGTGAGGCTGAGGCACTAATCTGCAGGGCTGAGTTACCAGAGAGGGAGGAGCTGTGAAGATAATGGGCTCCAAAGTCTGAAAGTGAGTCCCCTGAGTCTTAGGCTGAATATTAAGGGTAGGCATGTGTAGGATGAGATTCCATTAGCCCAGGAAAAGAACAACTACCAGGGAAAAAACGATTATACAGGAGGGAAAAAACAATTACACAGGAGTTGGGAGACATTTGAATCCACCTACAGTTGAAAAATACAATACCTAGCTAGGTATTTTTGGCTGGTGTGGTTCAGTGGACTGCTCACCAGACTATGAAGCAAAGGGTCGCTGGTTTGAGTCCCCGTCAGGGCACATGCCTGGGTTGCAGGCCAGGTCCCCAGTAAGGGGTGCACGAGAGGCAACCACACATTGATGTTACTCTCCTTCTCTTTCTCCCTCCCTTCCCCTTTTTCTAAAAATATATAAAGAAAATCTTTATAAAAAAAAAAAAATACGGTATCTAAAATAAAGAATACCAGCTGGGTTTAGGATCAAACAAAACATTACAGATTAAGAGATCAACACATACTACCTAGACATTTTCCAAATCTGACGATAACTATCAATCTAGATGTCAAAGAAGCTCAATGAACCCCAAATAGGAAAAACACAAAGAAAACCACATCAAAATATATCATCATAAAAACTGCTAAAAACCAGCTGCTATTAAACCAGGCAAAGGTATTACAAAAAAAGGAAACCAAAGACCAAATCCTTCATAAACATAGACACAAAAATTGGAAAGAAAATATCAGTAAATCAAATCCATATTTAGGATACATATAATATAGTATAAGTAAATACATATATAAGGTCTGTCCGGAAAAAGTCCAGCCATTGTTAATATAATGAGAACAGTTTGTGCCCTGGCTGGTGTGGCTCAGTGGATTGAGTGCTGGCCTGTGAACCAAAGGATCACCAGTTCAATTCCCAGTCAGGGCACATGCCTGGGTTGCAGGCCACGTTCCCAGTAGGGAGTGTGTGAGAGGCAACCACAAATTGATGTTTCTTTCCCTCTCTTTCTCCTTCCCTTCCCCTCTCTAAAAACAAATAAACAAAATATTTAAAAAAAGAGAAAGAGAGGCAACAGTTTATGTGACATCTGGCAGCAAAGGAGAGTGGACTGGAATGTGCATGAGTAAATAATGACAACTTCACAGTACTAGTCAGAGGCGGGAGTAGACGCTGTTCAAGGAGCATATGTACTGTGTGGCTGTTACACTCAAAGTGACTGAGCAAATAGAACAACTAATCTGCATCAAATTTTGTGTTAAGCTTGAACATTCCTCTGCAGCAACTTTTTGGATGATTCAGAAGGCTGCAGCTACGGGGCAACTGGTGATTGGCAGCTTCATTACCACAATGTGTACATTCATGCATCAAGTCTCATGCAGACATTTTTGGTGAAACATCAAATCACCCAGGGGACTCAGCCCCTGCCAACCCATACTTGGCGCCCTGTGACTTCTGGCTTTTCCCAAAACTAAACTCACCTTTGAAAAGGAAAAGATTTCAGACCCTCGATAAGATTCAGGAAAATACAGCAGGGCAGCTGATGGCAACTGGGAGAACCGTGTGAGGTCCTAAAGTGCCTACTTGAAGGGGACTGAGGCATCACTGTCCTATGTACAATGTTTCTTGTATCTTGTATCTTTTTCAATAAGTGTCTCTATTTTTCATAGTACATGGCTGGATACCTTCTGGACAGACCTTGTACAATGGCCAGGTAACTTTATTGGTTAGAGCACTGTCCCAATACGCCCAGGTTGCAGGTTCAACTCTTCCATCAGGGCACATAACAAGAATCAACCGATGAATGCATAAATAAGTGTAACAGCAAATCAGTCTTCTTCTCTCTCCAATCACTAAATATTTTTTTAAAGATGAAGGTATGCAGGGTTAGAGTGAGCTCTAAATTCACTATAACTGGTGTTCTTATGGGAAGCGGGAAATCTGGACACAGACACACAACTGCACAGGGGAGAAGGCCATGGGAAGATGAAAGCAGAGATTGGAGTGACCGACCTCTAAGGCAAAGAATGCCAAACACAGTCGGCAACCACCAGAAAACAGAAAAGACAATGAACGACTCCTTCCCTAGAGCTTTCAAAGACAGCATGGCTCTCCTGGCACTTTAATTTCTGACTTCTAGCCTTTATGACTGTGAGAGAACAAATACCTGGTGCTTTAAGCCACCTAGTTTGTTTTGGCAGCCCCAGGAGACTGTTACACATGATTATAGACTGTGAGGTTCAATACTGTTAAGATGTCAATTTTTTCCAAGTTAATCTTTAACTCCAATTAAAATGCCAGCATGTTTTGTTTAAAATTAATTTTAAATATCACACACACACACACACACCGGAATAGCCAAGATTTTTCTGGGAAAAAAGAAAACAAGATTAGAGGACTTACACTACCTGATTTCAAGACTTGTTCTGAAGCTATAGTAGTCCAGATGGTGCGTTATTTACATAAAGGCAGACACAGATCAGTAGAGTTGAATAGAGAGTTCGGAAACAGACTTACACTTACGTGGTCAATTGATGTTTGACAAAGGTACAAAAGTGATTCAAGGGTAAGTACAGTCTTTCCAACAAACGACACTGGAAAGACTATATAAATAAACGTGGGGGGGGGAAGGAACCTCAACATGCAATCTCTTACTATTACAAAAAAATTAACACAGATCTTATATCTAAACACAAAGGCTAAAATAATACAATTTCTAAGAAAAAGAATGAGAATATATTCACGATCTTGAGTTAAGTATAGATTTCTAGATCATAAAACATCAATCATAAAAGAAAAAAATGTTATTTGGACTTAATTACAATTCAAAACTTCTGTTCTTTCAAAGACGATGTTAAAATGAAAAACTACAGACTCATATTTGCATCATAAATCTGACAAAGGACTTGTATCCAGAATCTACTATACATATATGAAAACATGTTCACAACCACAACAAGATACCAGTATACACCCACAAGAATGAATAACACTTACAAGGCTGACAGTAATATCTACTATTAACAAGGATATGGTACAATCAGAACTCTCTGCAAATAAAACATGTCCCAAAAAAAGGACCTGAACATGAATGTTCATAGCAGCTTTATTCATAATAATTGAAGCTGGTATCAAGACAAGCATGCACGAACTGATAAACAAACTGTTGTATATCCACACAATGAAACACAACTCAGCAATAAAATAAACTACTGACACATACAACAACATGGATAATCGTAATAAACACTGTGCTAAGTGAAAAAATCAGGAAGAATACATTCTGTATGATTCCATTTATATTAAGTTCGGGAAGAGACCAAACTAATCAAGAGTGGTTGTCTGGGGCAGTGGCTGCGGGAAACTCATTGCAAATGGGTCCTGGAGAACTTTTGGGGGTGACTGCAGAATACAATATCTTGATTGGCGTATTAATTACCTGTAATTTTTCAGACTATAGGATGCAGGTCTTTCCCCTACCCCCCAAATTTGAGAGGAATAATGGTTGTTAATGCTGCTGTTGAGTTCTGTTTACATTTACATTGGTGAAATATTATGCTATTTATGTTATTAAATATTTTACCACATCTTTTGCTTCAAAAATTTCCCCCCTCTAAAAAGTAGGTGTGTCTTATGGTCCAAAAAATATGGTACATGGGTGTGCATATTTGTTAAAACTCACCAAACTGTGTATAAATTATACTTCAGTAAAGTTGAGCTGTACATTGACTCCATAAAAGAAACCATCAGTTTTCTTTTATGGAGTCATCAGTGTACAAGAGCTCAGCAGGGCTACTGAGGACAGAATACGATGGACCATCACTCATTTGTACAGTTGCCAGGAGTTGGAGCCGACTCAAAGGCATGTCACAGACACACTTAAGTTACATTTCAAAGAGCACAACCCATCCTCTTCCACCCAACAAAGGAAGTTTAATACAGCTAGAATGTAACAGCTGGAATGTAAAGTGAATCTAGGAGTGGTGAGGGGGTTGAGACTACAGATGTAATAAAGACTTTGTCAGCTGTTTTAAAGAGTCTGAATTGTATACAAAGAACAAAAGGAAACCAGTGGAAAATTTTATTTAGGAAAAGTGACACATAAATTATATTTGGGAAGAAATACTTTGGGCCCCCACGTGTAGAATAGATTAACACAGTGGAAAACTTCAGTCTTTAGGAGATCTGGCCTAGATTAGGGCGGTGGTCATGGGAATGGAAAAAGGTGATGTGGGATCCCAGAGATGATTTTCTTCAGCGTTTCAGGAGAGGGTTAAGTGCTCTAGGGATACTAAGAGGAAGTGTTTACTCAGTAGCTGGGCTTGTGCCCCCAAGGCCTTGAAAGGTAGATGGACTGGAAAGAAGAATTTAGGAGTAATCCTCTACTAATCAAGACCATATGGAGAGGCGTCATTTCAGGTCCTGTGCCCATTTTTTAATTGGACTGTTTGTTTTCTTGGTGTTGAGTTTTGTAAGTTCTTTATAAATTTTGGATATTAACCCTTATCAGATGCATCAGTGAATAAATATATCCTCTCATTCAGTGTGTTGTCTTTTTATCTTGTTGATGGTTTGCTTTGCTGTGCAAAAGCTTTTTAGTTTGATATAGTCCCATTTGTTTATTTTTTCTTTTGCTTCCCTTGGTCAAGGAGGTA
>PVKM010007842.1:0-40429 GCA_004027735.1 Carollia perspicillata | reverse complement strand
TGACCAGATTCCCACTCGAGATTGATTACTCACATGTATGCTTTCAGATAACTTTAGTCTCTGAGGTCACTGAAATTCGAAGCAGACTGACAACAAAACCACTTCTGTTAAGGTCGGGGTAGCGCCTGCTTCTCCAGTGGAGCGAGCGTAAAAGTGAACAGCAGGCGAACGATAGTGTCACAACCGTCGGCACTTTGGAAACCTAGGGGCGTGTGGATAGGAGCCAAGAAGGTTCCTTGTGGCGACCAAACAGCTAACTGCTGGCCGTCCTGCCTTCTCTTGGGAAGAGGCAGTGACTCCGTTTCGGTGGGAGGCTGAGACTGTCCAGCGAAGTGTTGAGGACACTGTCTTAGTGACTTGCTTTGCTGTGAGAGAGGATTTGGCCGAGGTGTCTTTTGGGGTTCTGCGTTTGCACAAAAATTGGAGAACATTTTGGGTTCCAAATTTCCAAAGTTTTTATCTTCTGTCTTTCCAGAAGGCTGTTTTTCTGGGGCAAGAAACCCTCCATGACTTCCCTTGCCTATTTTGAGACCGCAGGGTCGGGCGACTGCGTCTGCTCATCTCCTCTCCACGGGGAAAGGATTCTGGCCGTGCCTCGGACAGGAACCCGGGGGAGCGGCACGGCCTCTCCAGTCCCGCAGGACTGCAGGGCAGTGACTGCTGCACACCCCGCGGAGAGTTGTGTTGGGGGGGGCTCTTTTAGGCTGTCCATGAAGGACAGGCCAGTCATTTTAGGGCCTTACTCCTGAAGCAAACTCTTGGCTGTGTTGTTAAAACAGACGAGTCAGAGGAAGACCATAGTTATGTGTGTGTGTTTTGCTTTCTTGGTTTTTGTTGAACTATTACCAATCCGTGCCTGGGACAGTGCTGGGCCCAGATTATAGTATGTATGGAGCAAAAGTCCCTCCCTCCTTAAAAACCTTGAACATTTGCTCATTGTGTTTTAGCTGTGCTGTCTAGTATGGGAGCCACCAGCCACGCGTGGCCACTGAGCACACGAGTTTGGCCAGTCAGAATGGAGAGGGGCTGCAAATAGAAACCACTGGATTTCAGAGACTTCATACACAGACTTTTTTCCAATCTCATATTTATAACATGTTAAATACAATACTTTTTTATGTTGGGTTATATAGAAATACTAAAATTTCACCCAGTTTTACTTTTTAATGTAGCTACTAGAACATTTCTGTTGGACAGGGCTAGTCTAGTAGCCTTTCTTGAGCTTGTCATTTCCATACCACATTTCAGATTTCTGCCATACCCAGAGCACCTGTACTTCTTTGAAAAAATTTTCAAATTAATTCACTATTATAAATTGAGGTATCATTTACATATAACGAAATGCAGTTTGCTAGGTTTTGGCATTTGTAACTAACCAAGTAACCTGGACGCAGATACAGCTGCAGGGCATGTCCTCCAGCGCAGGCTGCTGGTCCCTTTGTGGGCACCGCCCTCGCACCCCTTCCCCACGGCTGCTTCAGTTCATTGTTTTAGTTTAAATTTGTTTTTGAAAATGGGTTTATATGTACGAAATCTTGGCGTTCTGGTCATATCCTTCCCAAGGCCTAGGAAAACAAATGCGTACTATCAGTGTAAGTGAAAACGTGCTCATGTGGCCCCATCGCGGGTGAGCCCGAATGTCAGACTCTGGGAAACAGGCCTGCGTTCCTGCTCCACTTCAGCCCTGCGCACCTCCCCCGTTCCTTGGCTGTGCTGTGTTCTTGCTGATGGATCCTCGCTGCTGGTGTCTGCCAGCAGTGCCTCCGCTGCTTCCTCATTTACTGGTGTCCCATGGTTTTATGGCTGTTTTCAGAGGCACCCCCCCTCCCCACTTGCCTTGAGAGAGGGAGATCCTTGAGGGCAGGGGCCTTGGAGTCACCTCTGTTTTCCAGTCCCTGGTGTTCGGGAGGTGTTGGTCGAGGTGAGACAGGATGAATGACCCTGAGCTGAAGTAAAATCTGAGTCATCGAAAGCCACCTGGGAAACGGAGGGGCTTTCTTCCCGTCTGGAAAGTGCTGGTTTTTTTTTTTTTTTTTTGAGATAACAGAGGAAGATAACTGGTACACTTTTCAACAGTACACAGGATTGAGGTAGAGCCCACCAGGCAAACATCCCAGTAAGTACACAGGCAAAGAGAAGACGGGGCAAAAGGCAAGTGCTCATTGGGAAACACAGGCCGAGAAGCAGAACAGTGGAGCCCAGCAGGGATTCAGAAATACCTGAGACCGGCCTCCACTGTCTCCAGTCGTCTGAGCCAGGTCCTCGCTCCAGGTAACATCCCTGGTTCGTGGTTTCAGAGAAACTGCCAGCCAGTCATGTGAGTTTAAGACATTAAAAATCTTTAAAAATCTTTGCCCACTTATGGCCCTGATACTGCCTTTAGTGGTCTTGTAATTTTCATGCTCTTGTTTTTCTCTTTGCTGTTAGCCGGCAAGTCCTCCTAGCATGGTAACTGGTGCATAGTAGGCATTCAGCCTACTATGTGGTTGAATGAGTGGATAAAAAGGTATCAAAAGCAACTTAGTACGATAAATAGTTCCCAATTTGATAACTTCACCTTTAGTGTTCACAGTACTTAGCAGTGATAAAAATGAAGGCATAAAGTATGTATTACTTATTGGTGATAAATCTCACGCTTTATTTTTATCTGCAAAGGTGCTTATTCAGTCATTGCACCTATGTGTCAGCAAAATAGTGCATTTTGAAATGTGAATATTGACCTACTGACAGCTGGTCAGCTAGAGGTGTTTTGTTTTGTTTTGTTTTGGTGGTGGTGAATTACAGGAGCTGTTCCCCAGGTTTTTTCCCTCGGTTGTGCAGGCTGGTGCAGGGTTATATAAGCCCCAGATTCTGGGTACTACCCACAGGCCAGCTGGCCAGGCAACTGGTGATAACCACCCTGTGGCCTTTTGAGTCCATTTTCCAGTTAAGTATAAGGAATTTGACCATAGTATCCTTGGAATACAGTATTAGCTTCAGAGGAGTATGTGTCTTGAAAATTGCTAAAAGTGCTGAAATGAAAACATTGTATTTTAGGGTGGGGAGGGAAATAAGGACATGAATCAGATAACAGCTTTTCCTTCCATCTGGGGGTTTTCCTTCCATCCTGTTTCTTTGTAAGAAGGAATGTTTTCATTTGGCCCAGTGAGAAATTTAAACTCTTAAAGGTTATAATTCATTAAAATGGGTAGAAGATTAATATTTAGTCTGTCAAGATCAATACCGCTCCCTCTTGGCGCTAATTGCCAGGCGCGCGTGCGAGGGCCGCTGAAGGGCAGTGGCGTGCGGCAGGGCCCTCACGTCGCGGGGAGGTGGTTCAAAGGCAGGCTGTCCTGCACCCTCTGGTACCGACTTGCAAATTAGCATCTGGAATCTAATTAAACAGGCCTAATGAAAGGAGCAGCTGAACGCTGCTGGGAAAGCCAATCAGCTGCCCCCCTTCTCTGATGCATATTCCGTACTATTGAAGGTGGTCACCAAACATGTCATGTGAGCACGGTTAAAAAATTAGCATTTATTTGAAGAGTAGAAACTGTTTTCATTCTGTTATGCGTTTGGCGTGCTCTGGCGTCCCCTGAGAGCCATGCCACAGCAGCTAGTGCACAATATTTAAAAATCCGTGACAGGCAATAATAGCAACTTGGAAAATTCTTTTGCTAGAATCTCAAGTTGAGAGCTGCCAAAAGCTGAGAGGATCAGATCTGCAGTGGCAGCTGCTGTGCCCTACAGTTAGAATTCTAGACTTTGAAGATGCTCGACTTAAAGAAACGAAGACTGCAGGCTTAGCCAGTTTTTGCAGGTTTCTAGAGCCCTGGCTCTCTGCCTTTTGAAGATGAGTTGCTGAATCTCCTACCACTGCCTGAGGCGTGCTAACACCAGCAGGGTCTTTTTTCTCCTAGTCCTAGTGTGTCTTCAGTTTAAAGTAGCACATGCTTGGTACCAACTGTCGTGGTCCTCTCCCTGGTCGCAGTACCAAGGGATGAGCTCTTACCCTGTACCCTTCAGAGAGAAACTGTGAAGGTAGGTGGTGACATATGCAAGTGCCACTCCAGCCGTCTGATTTATGGAGTCATACTTCATCACTCAGCCAGTGCCGGCCTCTGGGAAGCCCGTATAGATTGCTGCAGACGCGAGCAGCTCTCTCCCTGAAGGCTCGTGGTCACCTCGCAAACGTGATGCCAAACACCCAGCTACGGAGGAAGCAGAGTTAATCTGTCGTTGCAGGCAGCTGTAGGTCCACTTTAAATAATGAAGGAGTTGATACCAATGTGGTATCCTGACAGCAAATCTTAGAAGTAACTCTAGGGTGTTGGTTTTTTTAAGTCCTGTGATAGAAAGACACTGAAGTCACCCATTTCTTTGTGCTTTGTGGATGGACAGCAGTGTAAGAGCTTGGCATTATTTTGATTAAAAACAAAAAGAATCTGTTCAGTTTGGCAAATAGACTGCTCCCGCAGGAAAGCGTGGAGCACGGGTTCGGTGTGGCCCGATGGAAGGGGCCGTGGGAGCCCGCGGTGTATCAGGCTGTGCACCTGCTTCCCCGCTCTCTCGGCGTGACTCTGGCCGAGCCGCGGCCCCGGACTCTGTCTGGAAGGTGGCGATCCACAGACCTTCCTGCAGGTTGCTGTCGGGGTTGGACGTGGTCTGTAAACCGCTTCATGTGGTGGTGGTCCCCCAAAATCGTCTCTGAAGTATGGTGGCTGCTTCTGTTTGTTATTCAGTAGTGGGCTACAACCGCCATATAGCAACACCGAGCATGACTGTATGTAGTTGCATCAGGCTTGGTGATTTATAGCGTAATGTAGAGAGATACGATTCTTCTTTTCCGTCTGAACGCTTAAAATTGGAGACAGCCCTGTGCAGTGGTCACAGCAACAGGGGAAGAAGCCTGTTTCACACACACTACAGGCTGTGGGAGGGTTTGCCCTTTTGCTGTGGGGGAAGGTATTGTAATCATAATAGCTGGTGCTTGTTGAGTGCTTCGGCTGTCTCAGGCTCTGTTCCAGCTGCCTTTTCTGCATCATTTCAACAGCCGTGTGAAGTCGGTCCTTAGTTACACCCATTTTGTAGAGAAAAAAGTTAGGATATAGTGAGGTCAAATACCTTGCCCGAGGTCACACAGCTAGTCAGTGATGGACTCCTGGTTCGCACCCCGGTCACTCTGACTTCAGAGCCCTCTGATGCCATCGATCACTGTGCTGTTCTGCTTCCTGGCTGGGCCTGCGATTCTTTGACAGCAGAGCAGGGAAGACATCTTACTCCAGGTGAGCAGAGCTGTGGGCTGCTTGGTCCGTTCCTTTTCTCCGACGAGGTCTTGTGAAGACGGCAAGTAGCTAAACAAGCAGTGGAACAGACCCAGGAATAGAAAGGTGCCAGGAAGTGGGAAGTGCAGAGATATTGGGAAATAGGAGTAAGTCATTTAGCTGCGGAAGATACTTTTTTTCTCTGAATTCCAGCTTTGTTTTCATCTTCTGTTTTGTACCCTGAATTTCCTATGATTGATTTTTCTCCCCTAAGTTTTCAGATGTCCTCTATAAGAGAGCTCTTTTTCTCTAGATGGCTGGTGTTCAGACGGCGTGGCCCTCTTCAGATTTAGTGACGAGGCCAGGGAGCTTTCAGTGTTGGTGAATGGCATTTGTCCATTTGAGGCAAATCATGAATAACTTGAACGAAAATAAAAAAATAAGCAAGAGCATCACATTTGAATAATGAGGTGCTCTTTTTTTCCCAACTGCCAAAACTTTTTAATCTTTGTCAACAATTGTTCTGTCCTCCGTCCTATTTAGGTTGCATCTGTGCAACTCCGAGCTCAGGAGCCCTGACAAGCGGCATATGAATTCTGTATTCATTAGTGATCTTGATCCAAATGCCTCTGTCCCTGCCACGGGGGCTCAGGTGTGGAAGCTGCTGGCTAATCCCACCAGCTGACATTCAGAGGTTTAATGACTCCATAGGAAGGTGACCACTTGCTGGGAGGTTTGCTGACGGAACCCACGCAGCAGACAATGGAGATCAAGGAAGACGATCAGTGTTCAGCCGCAGTACCTTCCCGCACAACTTGAACCCTGTTGGCATCAAACGGAGTTTTAAGTAAATGAAAAATTAAAAAAAAATCTGACCTTCAATAGCTATCATAACAATGATACTCCTGTCGGTATTGATATTGATGGTGTTTAAGACTATTTTTCTTTGTAGCACTTTAATAGGTGTCAGTTTAATGAGCTGAACTTGACTCACTTTGGCAGAGTTTTAGATTTTAAGGTTATGCTGGTCTGCTTGCTACATCTGTTTAGGTATCTGCGTGTCTGGGAAAAAATATCGTTAGACCCAAAATTCATTCTTACTAAATGTTTTTAGGGCTTCATGCTGACATTTTGTTGGTTGTGATCTCTAACGTTGAGAAAGTGACTATTAGAATGTGAGTTCTTGGGCTGCCTTGTGAGATGTCACTAGATGTTTTGATGTTGTTTAGTCTAAAAACGTTGGGCGTCTTATTATTTTAATAACAGCTTTATTGACATATAATTTACGCTGATAGAAGTTACCTATTTTAAGTGTATGATTCTGTGTTTTTTTTTGTAAATTCGGAGTTGCACAGCTATCACTACAGTTAGTTTTAGAATATTCTCGTCGCCCGCAAAAGAAACCCCGTACCCATTAGCAGTCACTCCCCGTGCTCCTGATTTTCCCAGCCCTAGGCGACAACTAACCTAGTTTCCGTCTCGGTGGACTTGCCTGTTCTGGACGTTTCTTACGGTAGGGATCATGCACTCTGCAGTCTTTGTGCCAGGCTTCTTTAACTTACAGTGTTTTCATGATATTTCATTCCGTGTTGTCGTATGTAGCGGTGTTTTCTTTCTTTTCTTACGGTTGAAGAGTATTCCAATGTATGGACGTACCACATTTTATTTAGTTGGTGGACATTTGAATTCTTTTCACATTTTGGCTCTTAGGAGTGATGCTGCTATGAACATTTGTGTAAAAGATTTTGTGTGGACATATGCTGTTATTTTTCTTGGCGTAGACCTAGGAGTGGGGTTGCCGGGTCACACGTTTAACCTTTGAAGGAACTGCCAGACTGGGCTCCGAAGTGGCTGGGTCACTAGCAGTGTGTAAAAACTCTCATTTCCAACCCTTGGCAATATTTATTTGTCTTTTCAATTGTAGCTGTCCCGGTGAGTGTGAGTTGGTATCTCATTGTGGTTTTGCTGGATTCCTGACCGCTTAAAACTAATGCAACTGTGGGGCTACCGGGGCGGAGCTGTCGAAACACTCTGCTCACTTCCTTACACACTGGATTTCGGCAGTGATTGGATTGGCTGCGCATTTGTTTAAATAGGGAAAGGTCCCTCTTTGGGGCTGTGCCTGAGGCTATTTCTGTTGGTTTGCTTTTGGTCCTAATTCCTGCTTATTAGTTCTCCTTAAGACCTGAAGAATTAGATATAATAAATTGTGTTTTTATTTTCGGGTCAAAATGTATTAATTTTCCCCAATAATTTTCTCTCTGGTTGTATTTAATGTAAAGCATTAATTTTTAAAGATGTCAGAACCCAAAGATTTGATTTCTGGGACCCTGATTAGAATTATTCTTAGTAGTCATATCCAGTGGAATTAAACAGTTAATTTTAGAAATGAACTGATATTTCAGTGGGTGATTTGGAGAATTACCATTAGACCTTTAGAATAGATGGTAATGAGAAGACCCTGTTGGTGGTTAAAGCTTCTCACTAGCATCAGATATGCTAAGTTGTCTTCGTTTTAAAAAGTGAGTGTTCTGCCCTGGCTGGTGTAGCTCAGTGGATTGAGCGCAGGCTATGAACCAAAGGATCGGGGTTCGATTCCCAGTCAGGGCACATGCCTGGGTTGCAGGCCAGTTCCCAGCAGGGGACCCATGAGAGGCAACCACACATTGACATTTCTCTCTCTCTCTCCTTCCCTTCCTCTCTAAAGATAAATAAATAAAATATTTAAAAAAATAAAAAGTGAGTGTTTTCTCCTAAGTTTTAACCCACTGGTAGGCCAACCTTGGAGAGGCAGAAAGGGACTTCTTCAATTAAGGTTACTCCCTTGGATCTTCTTGTTCACATTTTTTTTTAAGATTTTAGTTGATTTACTTTTAGAGAGAGGGAAAGGGAGGGAGAAAGTGAGGGAGAGAGAAACATCAGTATGTGAGAGATATGTTGATCGGTTGCCTCTCACATGCCCTCAGCTGGGGACCTGGCCCACAACCCAGGCATGTGTCCTGACTGGGACTTGAACCTGTGACCTTTTGGTTTGCAGGCTGGTTCATTGCACCAGCCAGGGCTTCTTGCCCACGTTTTCATTTTGTGATTGGGCTCAGGAGCAAGACTTTGTTGGGCTCAGGAGCAAGACTTTGCTGTCTACCATGCATAGTTTGGCATTTCACATGTGATCGTTTTTCTCCCTTTGGTCTCAAGGGTTCTCTAGCCATTCTTGACCACTTACACGTCTGTTCTTCTGGTCCCATCTTTGTCTTCCTTGTCTCTATCTCTGGAGCCCCATTTCATGGTGGTGGCTGGGAATCATTTCCACTCTTGCCATTGTATTCTGCCTTTGATAAAGTTGAAGTTCAAAGTGGGATTTTGGGGGACGGGAGTGTGGGAAATTTTAGAAACTTTGTTTTACTCTTCTTGTTTAGTCTCTGGAAGTAAAAGAGTGTTAGAAGGGAGAAGGCCAAGAAGGAAAGGTATAGTTTACTAAAATTTCCAGTGAGTTGGGAATGGATTCCTCTTGGGGCCCAGCCTCTGGAATTCAAGAATCAACAAATCTTAGGAAGGTGACCTTGTATAAAATTGGAACGAAAATACTACAGACAGTATAACTGCCATAGCTAATGACTTTGAGAATTCTTTGTTGATTTTTCTGCCAAAAATATTTCTGTGCAGCCCCCCTGTGCCGTCTTCTGCCCTGCTAGGTAAATAGTGAATTCATTTTCTTACGTGATCTGTATGGAATCCGTCAGCAGTTACTCACTGGGGACCAGCTGAATGCAGGGCGTCGCACTGGGTGCCGTGACCCGGAGCTGGTGTGGAGAGGCCCTGCCTGACAGTGGGAGGTCCTTGTGCAGCCGCATGCAGAGTGGATCGAAAAGAAGGGATTATTCGACTCTGGAGTAGATAGGTCATTATTTGTGATGCATTTCTTTGGAGCAGATGTTCCATTTGAAGTGTTTTCACTTTCCGTGTTTTCTACAACTGTGGAATGTAGGGGAAGATGTACCGTGTAGGAGAAACATTGCACAAAGCATATTGCTTGCTGCACCTGTGGCAGAGATCCAGCAGGCAAAACACGTGGCTGCTTTGTGACCAGGGATGTTTTCATCAGAGGCAAGAGCTGGATTCCGGGGGGATGTGGAGTAGAAGTAAGCGTTTAGTGACTTCCAGCGGTACAGGTGGAATTAGAAGGAAGGTATTACAGCTAAAAGAATATTCTGCATCATGATTTCAAAGAGAAAATGGACTTCTTTTTCCATCTCTTACCAAATCGAAGTGTCTGTGCTAACTTGGGTCTTGGGGACATAATTTAAGGCACCAAGAATGGCCTTTATCTCAGTTGTCTTTTTCTTTCTGAAGAGTTTATTTATTTATTTTTAGAGAGAGAAGAAGGAAGGAGAAAGGGAGAGAAACATCAGTATGTGGTTGCCTCTCACGCGACCTCACCAGGGACCTGGCCTACACCCCAGTCATGTGCCCTGACTGGGAATCGAACCAGCGACCCTTTGGTCCGTAGCCCATGCTTAATCCACTGAGCTACACCAGCCAGGGCTCAGTTGTCTTTTTCTGTTACTCAGGCAAAGCCAAGATGTGGAATGTTGTAGCTTCTTGGGAAAAGAAATAAAAGATGTTCTTTTATTCACTGATTTCATTCTAGTTTAGAAATCTCATTTTGTAAAAGCTTTGGGTCATAACCACTTACAGAGCGGTGGTTCTCAGGGGGCGAGGGGAAACCCCCCTGAATTTCACAGCAGGAAGCGAGGCAGCATCGCACATCCAAGAGGTCAGCTGTGGTCGGAGGCTTGCAGGCTCCCGAACATGCGCTTCCCACTTCTTGTGTGCAGGTTAGAGAGACACAAGGAATGAAATACAGGACCGAGTGTAACGGATGGTAGCTTAGACTCTTATAAGTTTTGCCTTGGCAGATAATTTGGCATAAATTGTTAATGTAAATCTGGGTTAGTGGTGAAGACGTTATTTTAGTAAAAAAGATAAACTGCTGATTAATTCAGCATAGAACTCAATTACAAATTGAAAGTGTCTCTGCGGGACTCCCGGACCCTAAAGACAGCAGATGTTGAATTGATACTCCAGCATATTTCACAGTGGTATGAAATATTAACATGGTTTATTATACTTGTGTGGTGTGCAGGATCAGAAGGGGGGGCTGGGCGTGTGGGTGTGCCGAGCAGCCAGACATCACACATTTGCTAATATACACTGAAGTGTGATTAAGAATTTGGGGAAAGTTTCTTCGTATTTTTTTTTAAATCAAATAGCTCTGTGGAAATAATTAAGTTTAAAATAACATTTGGGCTAAATATTTAAAGATGGTACCTATGTACATTTATATCGTACATGTAAATGAACATAAAATGGTAAACTTACTAACACAGAATTTTTAAATGTTAAGTGGGACGACTACCTAGAAGAGTAGGGAAAACTTGAGGGTCTGCACTGTATTTTAATGAGTTAACTGTTAGCTTTCCTGGGCTGGAAGGTTTTCATGGGCTGCTGTGCTGTTTTTACCTTGTGATCTAAAACATATGGTAATTTCAAAATGCCCCTATAATTTGCACCCGCAGTGAAGTCTCATTTCTAGCCAAAAAAAAAAAAAAACCAAACAACCTCACAGTTTTCATATATCTGTATCAACTCAAGGGGGGGAAGTCAGCAAATTTTATGTATCAGAAGATTTGAATAAATGGAACTGCCAATATCTGAAGGGCTTGGCAATTCTTAAGAGGCATGAGAATAAAGTTGGCTTAGCTGAGATATTTCAAAGCCATTACTACTATTATGACAGTTTTTTTTAAACTTCACAGCCTATATCAAGTCTAGGTTTTGCTAGACAAAGTAAAAACAGTTCCGAAAATAGCCAAATGGTTACAAGTAAGAATGAATACACCCTGGATACACTCTGCTATTATGAAGGTATTTTTAAAAATTTTTAAAGGTTTTATTTATATATTTTTAGAGAGCCAGGGAGGGAGGGAGGAAGGAAGAGAGGGAGGGAGGAAGAGAGGGAGAGAAACATCAGTGTGTGGTTGCTTCTTGTGCTCCCTCTACTGGGGACCTGGTCCACAACCCAGGCATGTGCCCTGACTGGGAATCGAACCTTTAGGTTCATAGGCTGGCGCTCAGTCCACTGAGCCACACCAGTCAGGACAATGGAGTTTTTTTAAATGGTGCTTTCTCAAAAACGTTGGAGTCACATAAAATTTGGCAAAGGCAGAAGGATGGTGAGCAAAGAAACCAGAAGTTTCTTGGTACCTACAACACAAGAGGACATTCTATATCCCTCTTGGAGCGGCCGTTAAGGCTTTTGTAAATGTGAAGAGGAGGCGGTCCTTCTGTGATGTGAAGGGTGCCCTTGCGTGCCATTCACCGGGTGTTGGCGATCTCCGGCCAGGGGCAGGCTCCGTGATGGTTATGCGACACGGCCCCTTTCTTAGGGACAGTTACAGCCTGCAGGGCGGGCAGGCCCACTGCAGCTGTTGAAGTCACGATGTGACTCGTACAGGCGAACAGTCGAGGTCAGCACAGAGGAGGATTGGTGGGCTCTGTCCGGGGGCGTAAGATGACCTCAGAGCAGGTGACTCCTCACCTGAAATTGTTTTGTCTTGGGTTTGAGGAAGGAGTGGGGCAAAGAGGCTGAAGAGGACAGGAGACCGTTCCGGGGGAGGGGTATCACGTCCAAGGGCGTGGGGCCTCCTCTGCTCCGACTTCTTCCCTGTTTGAGCCTGGTAGCTCGGACAGCGGAACATCTTTGGAAATAGGAGAACGGAACTCCAGACAGTGTCTAAAGTTGTCTGGGCAGTCGTTTCCCGAGCCAGCATGGCCTTTTAATTAGCATCCGCTCTTCAGTTTGGGATAAGGCCGAGCTTAGCATCCCTGTCCCTGCATGTGAATATTTAGTTTAGAAAGCTGCCACGTTCCATTAGCGATGCTCCTGTTCCGGCAGTGGGTGCAGGGGCTGTGTAGACTTTTCAGATGTCCTTTGAGATTTCCGGTGCAGTGTAATTGGGAGGTGCTGGTACTCGGTGTGTTGTGCGTGGCAGAGTGGGGGTTGCCTGCTGTAATGAGAGCCCAGCAGCACACCGAGGGGAGGTGCGGTTTTAACCTTAACAGACAGTGTTACTTGCGGGTTTCTGGGAGGTAATTTATACCACTCCCGCCTAACCCTGACATTGTGCAGAAACAAAAAATGTTTAAAAATGGTACGGAAGTTGTGCTAAATAGATACTTTAAAATTCCACCTACTGGTACAGATTTTTGAAAATATTGTCCATGAGCATTGTATCCATAGGATGTGATCACACTAGTCGTTGTCACCCTGTTGTGGTGTTGGAATGTAGTTTTTCTAAAACTGGCACTTTGGGTGATGTCAGAATATTAACAGGATTTGAGGACTCATTAGGTTACATTTAAGTACACTGGTTTCTTCCAGTCACAGCAGTGGATCGGGGTGGTCAAGGAGCAAAAAGAGGGCGTGATGGAAAGTTTGTGCATGGGCTTTGAAGAGGTCTGGGTTTGGAAGGTTGGTTTTTGCCTCTTGCACAACTCCTGTAGCCCTAGTTTTCAAAATGTAAAGCTCCTCGGTAAAATGGGCTTATGTCATTACTTGAAGGGAAGGGATTGGCGGGAGGACTGTGTCCGTAAATTGCAGTCTGGCTTACCAGAAATTTGCTCTCGTCCTCTGGCGCTGCTTGCTGTAAAAGGTTAAAAGGAAACTAAAGTGCACTTGCTTTTCTTGGTCAGTTTTAGTTAAGATGTACAAAATCAGCAGATGGCCTGATGGGGAAACTAAGTTTTTATTGACATGCAGGATGGTTAAAAAATAGTTCGACGCATTCCGTTTGCTGAGAGGTTTATATGTGTATTTTAGGGAAATGTCCTACGTATTGGACATAGGGCCGATACAGTGAATTTGATGGGTGTTTGTTTGCTTTGGGACTTGACGAGTGTACTTTCTGTGTTAGAGACATTCATCCGATGGTCTTAATTTTGCCCAAGGTAACAAGCCAGATGAATGATGTAATGATAGAGTAGCACCATTCAAGGAATATATTTGCAACTGTGGAAGAATTTTGGAGGTAAACTACTTTATAAACCCACGCTCACCTTGCCAGTTACATCTCGGGGCTAGACAAGCACCACCACTCTTTTGGAGACAATTGCTGGGCGGTTCCGTTGTCGGGATGGCTAGAACGTGGGCTCCGGGGCCAGACAGAGCTCTGCTGGATCACAGCCCTTCCACTTGTTCGCCATGTGCCTTCGCGCAAGTCGCTCTCCCTCATGGGGCCCCGGGTGCCTGGTTTGTAAAACGGGCAGGCGAGCAGTGCACCCCTTACAGGGTGGTCTGAAAGGGCGAGTGGAAGAGAGTGCCTGGCACAGACCTGCTCGCAGTAAATACAGGTCCCTCTCTGCCTTCCTCTGGAGCAGTGTTTCCGGTGAAACGCGGTAAGTGGAAACGTGCCACTCAGGACGCTGCTTCTTGCTAGAGCAGTCCGCTCGGTGTGGGAGCTGCGCACACGAGCACAGTGTTTTATGGCATCACTTTGAATTTCATTTTCACTGTGATGGCTGCTTTCATAAATGATTTGGTTTGAATTGGGGGTTGAAAAAATGAAATACTGAATTATTCGGAGCTGCCCCTTGCACTGGTAATTCTGAAAGAGTTAGGGTTCTGATAACTGCGTGTGAACATTGGAGAAGGGTCAGGTCAGCGTCCACTGCGTGTCTCCTGCATGCCAGGCACTGCTCAGCGGTGTCTCCTGTGCAGAGTCCTTGGTTTAATCCTCACGACCGTCCCGGTGCTAGTTGGTCCCGGTGCTAGGTGGTCCCGGTGCTAGGTGGTGGTAGGTCTCTTGCAGATAAGGAAATGGGGACTTAAAATGTCGAATGACCTTACTACCATAGTCAAATAGCTCATAAGTAACAGGATTATGCTTTCGAATTTTTCACCTCTGCCTCTTACCTCCCCCAGCCCCCATCTCCACCTCCGTGATCAACGTAATGAGTGTATCTATCAGCCCCAGAAGTTAACGTATGCCCTTTTGGAAAGCTCCCCCACCCACCCCAAGAACTTGAAGTAACAGAGTGTGTCTGAAGGCTGCGTGTGCCTGGGGTCCCAGGAATGGGCGATCGTGCAGGGGCCTCATGGAGAAGAATCCGAGTTAGGAGCCCCTCGGGATCTGCGAGGAGCTGCTGCGTCATTGGGCCTGTCCTCTTCTACTTCACAGCTTCACCTTGCACGTGGCAGACCCTCCCCTTGAGCTTCTTTTGGTTCTTGCCTTCACAGTTAACCAGTTCCTTACACTTTTTCTACCACACACCCCAGAGGCCAGACAGGCGTGTTTTGAAAGCCCCTGCCGCCGCTGAAATAGCACTTAGACGTGGGTTCCAGCCTAAGGTTGGTTGGTTGGTTGGTTGGTTTTTCAGAAAAACCTCAGTGTACTTAAACTGCCTCTACTTCTATCTTGTTCCTCTGTGGTAATACCTGTAAGAGTGCCTACCACAGAAGCTTTCCAGTGTCTAGAGTATATAATTAAGTTCATCATTGTCTCCCATCAACCCACTGGAGAAATAGCTGTCAAGAGTTACATAGGCCTTTCTGTGAAGGCCAAGTCTGTCCAGTTCAGTCAGGGACGCCTGAAGTCCAGGCGACACCCTGCACCTCCCCTCTGCTGCACTCCACCTGCCCATGCCAGGTGTTGCGATCAGCTGCTCTCCTGGCCCTGCCTTTGGCTTCTTCCCCCTGCTGCTCCCAGGTTGCAGTTTCAGACAGCACAGATCTAACTACGTCATTCACCGGCTTAAGGTGTTAATGTCTTCCCGCTGGCTAGCGTCAAGGGCCAGCTCTCTGTGGCCCGTGAGACTCTCTGGTATTCAGCCACACCAAACGTCCTACCTGACCACACCTTTCTCCTTCCTGTTTTCCTGGCTTTACACCTGCCCTCACTTCTGCCCTGTGGCTTGGCTGCCATTTACTCATGTGTCGGGGCGGCCCAGTCTTCATCACCTGTGCTCCATGGGACCTCTGAACCCCCGCAGCTCCTGCCTGTGAGAAACTCCTACCCCGTTGTGGCGAGCTCGTCTTTGTTTCCTCTCTGGACTCTGCACTCTTCGTGGGCAGGGTCTGTGTCTGCTCAGATCTTGTCCCCAGGGTTTGGCCTGGTATCTGTGCAGAGTGTTGGTATCAGGTCCTCAGTAATGCTCGCTGAACTAAGCTGCCTTGTGCCTTTGTTTCAGGGGGTTTGCATCACTCGAAATTGGCTTCCCATGTGGCCATCTTTACACTTCCTAGAACAAGGGTGCTCTGTGCTTCCTTGGTGCCCGTCCACTCCTTCCTGACCCTTACGAGGCTGCAGAAGCAGGATGGCACAGTGTAGTTCCCGGCATGGCCTTCCCACACACGCCCTGACTCGGCAGGGCTTTCCCTCCCCAGCCTTCGGAGGCGGGTGCGCTCAGTGCGAACGTGCTCTTCTGTTTTATCTTTGTTGTGTGCCCAAGAAGCAAACTCACTTCCTTTCCCCCGCCTGTTTCCAGGTGATAGCCTTTTCAGCATCTCCAGGAACATACTGGCAGAGTTATCCCACTGACTGCATTGTTTTATGGAGAGAGAGAGAGAGAGAGAGAGAGAGAGATTATTAAGTCTTATTACTACCTGGGGCAGCTTGTTTTTCATTTGCAGGGTTGTTGAACATATTTCTCACTTTCTTTAAACCCAGTCTTGTTTTTTTCTGATTATATTTGATTCAGTGCAGCCTTGCAAATACAGATTTGTATCCACACACGCTGTGAACGCGACCTCTTCTTGTGGAGAGCGGTATGAGCAGTGCGTTCCCACCGCTCCTGGTCCTTTTCCCTCTGGAGGCGTAGGTGTTTTTCCTTCTGTTCGCCAGCTCAGACAGAATCCAGTGAAACCTCTGGTCCACCACTGATTTTCCTGCGGTGGGATAGGCAGACAAAGGCCTTGGCGATGCCAGGTACTAAGTTGGCACAGATCCCCGGCTCTGACTTGTACACGGCCGTGTGCCTTTGGGTGCGCGGCCAGCTTCAGCTTCCTTTGCTGGACCGGCGGTGGTTCCGAGGACAAAGGAAGCAGCGGAAGGGTTTGGCTCAGACCCAGGGGCATGGTGGCTTAGTTCTCTCGCACCCTTGCCTCTTTCCTTCTATGCTAGAAGTTGCTGACAATTCTGGTGGTAAAATCTTTGCGTCAGGGACATTCTTGTCCCTTTATTCTTCCCAACAGCCCTTGGACAGAGGCACTATTCCCATTCTTCCACTGGCCAGCCTGTGGCTCAGAGAGAGTTAAGTACTGTGTTCGTTAGTGACCCAACTCGCCTGGGCTTCTCTCATCTGTGATGCTCTGTGAGAGCCTGGCGTGGCCCACCGTGGTTGTGCAGCCTCGGTCCTCTCCTCTCCCCGTCCCGAGTCTGATCAGTTGGACTTCGCTTCATTCCGCAATCTGGGACAGGCCAGGTCGGCAGTTCCTTGAACATCCCTGCTAAAACCCTTCCCATCCCTGCTGAAAACCCCTTAAGTCACCCCTGCACTCACAGCAGACTTACCCTGCATTATTTGCATCGCCCAGATCGTGGGTGCCATCGAAAGTTAACGAGGAAAGACATGACGGCACCGGCTAGGCCT
Source organism: Carollia perspicillata (assembly GCA_004027735.1). Lineage (NCBI taxonomy): Eukaryota > Metazoa > Chordata > Mammalia > Chiroptera > Phyllostomidae > Carollia > Carollia perspicillata. The sequence goes on along the minus strand of PVKM010007842.1, from coordinate 23,540 downwards.
CAGAGATTACGCCCGACAGTGCCCGGGTGCTCACCCAGGTGGACTGTGTTTACCCAGACAGCTCCAGCCAGAAACGAAACTCAGACCCCTTCGCTTTTGTTGCAGAGCCCTGTCTAACAAATTCAGTTAACCTTTTCCACTGTAAAACGCATAGCTGTGCATGGGACTCATCAGGTCTGTTACACTGTGCACGAGGCATACTGCTTTGGCGGGACTGTTTTAAACACTTTTTGAGCTCTTTAAATTTTATTCAACCATCAGCCACGAGTGACTCCTTCAGGCTGCCTCAGTGGCACAGCCGGAACCTCAGCGTGTCATCAGGCCGCTGCAGGTCGCCGTGTTCAAGCCTCTCCTGTGCGGCCTCACTGTCCTGGAATGCGCTGGTTCCCTGGGCCCCAGCTGGGACTGGTGCAGCTTTGGAATTCTCCCATTTTTGGTATTCTGTCTCATAATTAATTTTGTCTTTTAGTTTGGCAAAGCCATGCATATGTTTGAAGTTGGTGTTTCTTTTCTTTTCCATATATTGACATCCATGCCAAGCAGTGTGCTGGCTGCCTGGGGCGGCGTGGTTTCAGCGCCCTCCCCGAGACCCGGCTCTCGCTGCTCCCAGGCTCTCGCCTGCTCTGCTGCAGGTCCTGAGCCGTAGCAGCTTGTGCTGCTTCAGAGCAGAGTGGCAGAGGGGGGTGCGGATGTTCCGGGAGGAACGTGAACTGCTTCGATTCTCACTGAGTAAAATCCTCAGTTTTTAGTAAAGGAGCAAACTGCTGTGAGCTAAATGTCCTTACAGATGCAGTAGCAAGTAGGAAAAGCGGTGGAGGTTGTGTGCGAGGTCAGCTCTGATGCCACCTGCACCCTCAGTCCCCTCAAGCAGAGGTAGGAGAGCCGCTGTCCCCAACTGCCAGCGTGGTGGTAGGACGGAGGGCCGAGGGGCGCTGCTGCAGCGCCCTGGAAACCAGCAGAGCCCGGACGGCTCTGTTCCTCGTGAAAACGCCGGCTGTTCCTTCTGTTTTCAACCCCCTTAATGTCAGCACCTCAGCTACACAAGCGAAATGTATTTTCTGGTATATAACCAGTTTTACTTTTTAAAGAATTAAAAGTATTTTAGTTATAAATTGGTTGTTTCAAATGACTTACCATATACATGTATTTTCACATGCCAAGTCTGTATCGACAATAATGGTAGGTTCCTAGTCAGATGCATGTCGTATGTTGCCCGTCCCCAGTGTAAGTAAGGAACCGTTCAGAATGCGTAACCGAACAGCCGGGTGTAGGACGCTTATTTAAAGGGTATTAATTTGATTCTGAGCTGTCCAGGGTGCCCATTGGCTGGGTACCTACATTGTACTCTGGTGACATCCCCAATCTGAAAACCACTTAAGTGGGAAGAGAAATTCGATTATAGCTGTAGACAAATGTGGAAAAGTTTCTTTGCAGCACTATTTTGGACCTGCACCGTGTGGATGCCGAGGTAATCTATCAGTTTGTGAGTGTCTACAAAATGCAACTCTCTAGATAACAGGTTTAAAGTAAAGATTTAATACAGTCTCCATCTCCTATGATGTTGCAGTGACAGTTTAAAACTCATTCTCTAAATCTCAGCAGACTTTATAGCTAGCAGTGGGCCAATATAAAGTTTAATGGCATTACAACACATAAATCATCTTTTAAAGATGCTACTAGTAGCTCCAATATTAAATGCAGACAATCGCCTGTGTTATAAATAATTTATCAAACACCGTTTCAGATTAGCCTTCCATGCTGAGTTATTTATTTTAGCCTTTTCTGTGTGATTCCTAAGGCACTTTTTGAAAGACCCATTACTGGTCAGTTTAATGAACTTGGGGGTCTGTTTTGTCCCCTCAAGCGCTCGGGTACAGCTGTGGTGACCATTACGTGGCCGGCGTGGACCTCTCTGTGCCTTTTACAAGTGCTGCCCATTTGTCATGCGGCGGTAAATGGAGCTGCACATTGGAGCCCAGGGACGCATTGCGCGATGCAGTGATGGAGACAAACAGATAGCTCTATAAAGTGCTGCTTGTCACGGCCGCCGCGCCGGGCCGTACATCACTCTTCGTGTAATCTCATTTAAGAAGCAGAGGCGGCCCGGGGGACTGATATTCCCGGTTAGTTTGGTCTTTGTAGCCATAAAGCAGGAAGTGCCCCTTTTATATTCTCTGAACTTTTAGGGAGTGTGCTTTTTGCTTGGATTAATTATTAGAGGGACTTCTCCACGGCACTGGGTGCAGATTTGTCGGCAGGTGCGTTTGGGCCTCCTTCTCCTGGCCTGGGCTTTCGTCCAGGCCTCCTCTGCCTGGAGACAGACTGTGTCTCTGGGAGCCCTCAGGCTTGCTTGGTTAAGTAAGTTACCATTGGTCACGTAACAGCTGCATGCCGGACACTAGAGTAGGTGCCTTTCGTACTGTAATTCTTGTAGCAGTTTGCGATGAATCCTAATTCATCATCGCTGGATTACAGAGGAGGAGAGTGAACTCAGAGGTGAGGAGACTTGCACAGGGCTGCACAGCAGTAAGTAGGAACTGGGAATTCAAACCCAGTCTGCCTGTGCCCACATGTGCCAGATTACCTTGACCCTAGGGCCCCAACTAGTTTTCTACCACTAGGGTCATGGTGACCTTTTGACTGAGCATCTCAAAGTGAGAAGAAGCCGCCATGGGCCTGGAGGGCCGTTTTTCCGGTAGCCAGCATGAGCCCTCCTGGTCCATGTACACCCGGACCCACGTCCCCCTGTGATTAGCAACGTCGGTCTGTGAGCAGCTGGCCTGGGCGGACGCCGACCTGGCAGCGGGAGAGCGTCGCACCTGGGCCTGACCGGCTGAGGTCACGGCTCGGCAGGGACCTTGTCAGAACCCTCTGTAGCAGCTGTGCCCAGGCAGATGATGCTTGGATCTCGGGTCACTTCGCATCTTTCCAGAAAGGGAGGTGCAGTTTCCCTGTGAAGAATGAATCCCAAAGGAGGAAACAATGCTTCCTGCATTTCCTGTGGGCCAGAGACAGATAAAAATGTGGTGTTTTCCCTACCTCTTGCTTTTCGTTTGTGGTTTTTCTTGATAGTTTTCCTAAATATTTGGTGGCACGTGTTAAAGACAAGACTTGTTTAATTGTGAAATTGCACTATAAAGAAAACACAGTGTGAATATGCCCAGTAGCATATTTGCATATGTGTCTAGAGTTCTGGGGATGGGAATGCCGCGGTAGAAGACCGTGTTCGACGTGCGAAGCAGCCCTGGGACGCAGTGAGCGCCTGTGAGTGTGTATTGAAGACACTGTATAACTGGCGGGCAGGCAGTAGCAGAGTAATTTGTGTTGAGAGGGCTTTGTGGGGGTGGGGGCGATGTGAAATAAGACTTTGAATCTCAGTATTGATCTTTGTCTTACTACGCTGTAGCAGTGTTTATTATTCAGGCGGCAGTCTGTGGGCAGCCTGGGAAACACAGTGCTCCCCACGCCCGTGGAAATGGCCATCAGAGGAGCTGGCCCAAAGAGAAACTGGCAGCCACCATCCTCCTTTTAAACTTGCTCCAGTTCTGAAGATCCTCGTTGACCAGGGAGTGACATTACTCTGAATAAGGGAACTGCTGTCCACTGTCCCCGACTTGGCAGCGAGCCCCCCTCCCACAACGGAGACAGGTTACCTGTGAGCCGGTTGGTGCCGTGGCTGGCGTTGGACTCTTGACTAGCCAGCTGCATGACCGTGGGCCAGCACTGACTCCCTCCGGTTTCTGACGGCGCCAGCCTCAGAAGATGGCAGGGGCAGGGACGAGAGCGGCGACCGCCGGAGCGCTAACTCAGCACGGGGTAGTAGGCGCTCGGAGAGATGCAGGGTCCTCGCCTCGAGTCCTGCGTCGGGGAGGGGAGGGGAGGGGAGGACTGGGGGGAAGTACGGGACTCGGGAGACTTTTTTCCCTTGAAGAAGTACCTTCCCTAGAACTGCTGAGGGGGAAAACAATTTAAAAGGTATGGTCCCAGTTTTTAAAAGCCTTTATTTTACACTCAAATAACACCACACATGATACTTTTATGGATAAAGTTATATATATTTCGAAAGTGCACGTTTTTCAGCTTTATTAAGTTTATCTACTGACAGGCTATGTGTGAACTAGAGGAAGGCTCACCTCTAATCTCAGCACTGCCGGCATCCTGGATTCTGCGTGCCCAGTCTACTTGAGTGACATTAGATACACATGTCTGGAATCAGGCGTCTTTTTCAGTGTCCTCTAGGTCTCCCCCATCCCCATCCCCAGACAGGAAGGGATTTGGGAAATTTAAACTGCAGCCAGCAGGCTTCGTGACATCCACCAGGTACTGTCGGCTGGTGCCAGGCACCAGCCGCCGCGATGACAAAGCCAAGGAAATAGTCACACAGCAGGGGAAAGGGGGAAAGAAGGAAAGAAGAGGCGGTAGGGCAGGGGGAGGGGTGGGGGGGGACAGGGTGCTGCCAGCACAGGCACGCGCTTGCATCGGCTGCATCTGTTAAGTCAGTCGTTTGCTCTCTGTTCTGGTGGTGGCGGCGGCAGCCATCTCCTTCTCCAAGATGCTCCCTTTGCCCCCACCTGGACTGGTTTCTGGTAAGGCTGTGGCCTCATAGACTGTTGGGAGTCTTGGGAGAGAATTCCTGTGTAGAGGATCCTGTCTGAGTAAATTCTTACTGGGGTGCATATGTGCAGGAGAGTAACGACTTTGTTGGCCCCGCATAGGAGCCAATCAGAAAGTGAATAAACCTGGTGGAGTAAAGCTCAGATAACCCCTGGACCTTGCTGCTGTTGTTGCTGGGGATCCCACTTCCATCAGAGCCTTCTCCGTCTTTCCCTGAGTCTGTAGAGGGCGCTCATGTCACTGGAACGCCACTTCCTGGCTTAGGGCAGGCGGATCTCGCAACTGGAAGTCAGAGAACCTGCCCATTGATGACCTCAGGCTGGAATTTGGGGTGGGGAGTCTTACTGCTCACAGGATGCTACTTGGGTGAGCTCTTCAGTTTAGCTTGCATGTTTATGGACTTGACTGTCCTGGTCGGGTAGGGAGGCGCTGCAGCACAAGTTAGAGCCCCTTCTTTGAGAGATTGGTTCATTTTTGTCTTTGCTGCATAAAAAGCTTGAACTCCGTGTTCCCCAGGTCCGTCCTCACCTCCTCCGCTGCCTGCCTTCTGTCTCACTGCCCTGTTTTCTGAGTGCCTGGCGTGCGACCTGTGCCCTTCCGTCCTCTCCGCAGCTTTGCTGACCCTGCCAGTGTTCCCACTGCTCCTTCTCAGTTGTCCGCCAGCCCTTATCACACTGCACTGTGGTTCCTTGGGTCTGATGCCCCCACTGGACCTCAGGTCCCTACCCAGCAGGGGCTTTGGGCCTCCATCCATCCTGCAATCCTAGCTCCTAGCATAGGACCCGGCATGTGGTAGGCCTCCTTGGATAAGAAATGAGTTAATCCACTTTTTACCAGTAGCTGTTGGGGACTCAGATTTGCTTCTTAAAGGAGAAGACAAAAGAGTGGTTCCAGGAATGAATTACTTCAGTGAACTTGTAGGTTCGTTAGTGGGGGAGGTGATAGATTCTCTTGGGCAAGAGGTCCCACCCCTGACTCTGCTACCATTTTTCCAGAACTATTGCTGTGTTTTGGTGTTAGCTAGTTTTCCCTGTGATGTTGACTTTCTCCATTATGGTACCAGGAAGCAGGTTCTAACCGTTGTTGGATATTTTGAATCAGGGGTTAGCAAACTACCACCCATGGGCCGAATCCGGCCCACCACCTGTTTTTGTTAATAAAGTTTTATTGGCACATAGCCACACACATTTGTTTACATATTGTCTGTGGTTGTTTGGTGCTGTACTGACTGGGTTGAGTAGTTACAACAGAGACTATATATTCACAAAGCCTAAAAATATTTACTACCTGGCCCCTTTTATAAGAAAAGCTGACTGACCTCTGAATAACTGCCCTCCGTCAGCCCGTCGTCCTCAGTCGTGTGGTGAGGGTTTCACTGGAAGCACTGTGTTGAAGAGGGGGCACGTGCACGAGGGGTTCGAGGGGCCTGGGTGCCGCACTGGCCAGGTGAGGGACCTTTGGCCAGTCATCGAGGGGCTTGGCTCTGTGGAGTGGGCTTTGGAAGCAGTGCCCCCATCACGGCAAGTGCGTGCTGCCGGGCGTCATGGTTGCCATTCCCTTCCTCAGGAGGAGGAAGCCAAGAACCTGGTGAGCGAGGCCATCGCAGCCGGCATCTTCAACGACTTGGGCTCTGGAAGTAACATTGACCTCTGCGTCATCAGCAAGAGCAAGCTGGACTTTCTCCGCCCGTACTCAGTGCCCAACAAGAAGGGGACCAGGTGAGTGGGGGGGGCACAGTTCTTCCTGTGTCGCCCAGCTTCCGGGGCCACCCTGGACCTGTCTGTGGCGTCTAGACAGCGTGTTCTGGATTCTGACTCATGTTGAGTGAATCCTGTGTCCCCAAACCACCCTGCGACGCAACAGACCTTTGAGTCAGGATTTGCTGTATGATTCTGGGCTGCACTCAGGTGTAGAAAAGGGATATAATTTGTAAAACGTTGACAGGAAAGATGGTATGAGGCCCAGGAGGGAGCCGTAGGTGCGGGGGTGGGGGGGTCGGGGGGAGAGCTTTCAGTTACCTGCTGTACTTCCTCCTCCAGTCTCTTGAAGGATCCCCTGGATTCTCTATGAAATCCTGTGAGCAGATGCGTTTTTTAGGGTGACCTGCCCATAACTTTTCCTCCGAGCGGTGCAGGAGTCCTCAGCGGTCAGAAGCCCCTGGCCGGGAGTCTCTGAACGTTAGCTGTGGGAGCGGACTGGCCCTTCTTCCTCTTGAGGGAGCCGAGCCCTTCAGCCGCGGAGCCTGCTGAGCCGGCACTGCCTCTCGGTGGCGCAGCCCGGGCTCCGGGCAGGGCACAGGTCGGTTTGCAGGACGGAACTGCAAGGCTCCCAGCCCTGGTGGCTGGTGTGTGTGCAGATGAGCTGCTCTTTGCAGTCCTGCGTGGTTGTCCAGCTGTTGTCCACCCCGTGGCTCCTGGCCTCCTGGCACCTGAGCAGCCCAAGATGTGCGTGGCTCCCTGAGCTCTGCTTCCAGCCACATTCGTCTGAGGATAGCCAGCACAGGCGCTTCTGGAGTGCTCGCTTTAACTCCCACGACACGCACTCCAAATCCCGACCAGGAGTAACTCCGAAGGGAGGACCGGAGCATGGAGCACCGGCAGGCACTCGCTGCCGTGTGCGCTCAGCACCGCGGAAACTCCGCGTGCTCTTGGCGGGTAGCACGGCCCAGCGGCAGACAGCTCTGGCTCAGCGGTTGGGGAGGTGCCACGACCCGGCCTGGTGACTTTGGGCAAGTCCGTCCCCCTGTCTTTGAGATGGTGGAGCTGGACTAGGTGCTCTCTAAGGACCCACGGAGTTCCTGTGATCTTGAGCAGGAGGGAAGCGACCTTTCAGGCCTGGGGCTGTGCTGGGGGAAGGGGGCTTTGCCGAGCTCTCTTAAGTAGAGCAAGTACCGCTGCTGCGTCACCCAAGCAAGTCCATGGTGAAGAGTTCGGGAAGGGGAGCCGGTTACACTCCATCCAGGCTGAGCATTGTGCGGGGTGAGGATTCTGGAAGCCACGCCCGAGCCATCGCAAAGCAGTAGTTGGGGCGGACAAGGGACCTGTGCTCGGCACAGGGGTCCTTGTCCAAAGGGAAGTGTGGCCACGGCACACATGTGTAAAGGAGACTGTGAACGCACAAGTACAGAAACAGAACGGCCCCTAGGGCTCGTGAGTGGTGCGAAAGGTGCTGGGCACGGTGTGGCCGGTGGCAGGAACCTACCCTCTGGGCGGAGCTGCCCCCTCCCCTCCCGTGGTGGCCAGGCACTGCAGCAGGTGCCAGGCGGCGGTGGGCACTGTGGAACCTTACCGTTATCTTTTCTGCCAGTGGCTGCCTGTTGGAGGTCCTGCCTGGTTAGGGGCACCTCTCCCAGAGGGGACGGTCAGGGTGGGGCAGGGCCTGAGGCCTGAGCAGGTGTCCTGTGCCCAGTCCCAGAGTGGGCTTGGCCCCTCTGCTCTCAGCCCTCCGCAGCCCTGTTTCCCAGCCCACCAGTGCTTAAGGTGGAGGCCCTCCCTGCGTGCTGCTGAAACCTGGTGCTGTGACCCAGTGTGGTGCGGACACTGTCGTGTATCCAAGGTGCCCCCAGATGCCCTGGTTCAGATGAGTTGGGCGCATGGGAGGCACACGGGGCTCTGGCTCTGAGATGACAAGCTGCCAAGGGTCCTCTCTGGGGGAAGGAGCCACCCCTTCACATCAGCGGGGGAGGGGTGGCACATCATAAAGAGGTGCCGCTGCAAAGGAGCGTGGAGGGGACAGGGAGGTGTAGCAGAAGCAAGGGCCAGGGGCTCTTCACGCTGCAAACTCTTGAATTCATACAGAGCTTGGTAACAACATCCTCACATTTCTGCTTCCTGCTCTCTGAGCAGAGAGTCCCTTTGAGAGGATGGGTTTTCCAGGAGCACGTGGCCATGGCGCAGCCAGGAGTGTTCGGTTAGTCCCTGGCAGGTTGACAGAAATAGTGTCCCAGCTGGAGACATACCAGAGGAACAGGTGGCCCTGTGCCGCTGTGTGGCCCCCACACGAGAACCAGCAGTTCGACTGTGTGTCTTGGAGACCGCCTTGTACTCAGAGACCTGTCACGTTCACGCCAAGAAAGACGTTGTTGGGTGTGTCCTAACGGCGACCCACCATGGCCCTGCAAGGGGCAGTTACCTGTCCTTCCCTGAGTCTTGAGAGTGGTCTGAGGTAGCAAGCCCGAGTCTGGCTCTGGGTCATTTGTATACTGTTTATGCATGCAAATATTTTTTCCATGTTTAAGGAGACAGGTCTGCCTTGTTGCTATACAAGAGAAAGGCGATGGCAGCTGAATGAAAGGGTTCGCCCCCTGCTGGTTACTGAGAGGCACTTCTAGGAGGCTGAAGCCTGAAGGCCAGTGCCCACACGCTGTCCAGCATCTCCTGGGGCTGGCGAGGTGGGCAAGGGCATGAGTGCCCGTCAAGCGCCCGGGCATCTATCTGATCTTCCTGTGCGGTCCTGCCAGGTGTCCCTGTTCCGTAGCCCTTGGGAGCGGAGGAAAGTGAGCCTTGGTGGGGTTGGACACCCCTGGGGTCACAGGGCTGGGGACCAGGAGAGCCAGGGTTCCAGGCCAGGCCTCGAGGCCTCCCCTGAATGAATACTCCTCCCTCCATCGGGCCCCTGAGGGGATCTTAACTCTCGGGTGTTATTTTTTTCTCGTCAGGTTTGGCCGGTACAGGTGTGAGAAAGGGACCACTGCAGTCCTCACTGAAAGAGTCACTGCCCTGGACATTGAGGTGCTGGAAGAAGCAGTCCAGACCATGGACACGTCCTGAGCCGTGTCCGATGGCTGGGTACTGCTGTGGAAGGCGGGGCAGTGGGGGCCCTCCGTGAGACACTAATTTGGCTCGTGTTTGCTGGATGAAACCCAATAAAAAATGAAAACCAAATGGAGTGGCTGAGGTCTGGGGGCTGTGTGGCGTGTTTTTGTTTCTCGCTGTTAAGGCCTCTCAAGTTGGCCTCCCCTCGGGGCGCCGCTCCCTCCCGAGGGCCAGTCTCTGTTCAGGTCGGGGTACGAGCAACATAACCCTAAACACAGATGGGGCTCCTGGTGCAGGAGGTCAGGTTAGGTTACCCTGATTCTTCAGGTGAACTTTTATACCCTCCCCTCATATTAACAACCCTTGCATTAACTTCCTTGTCTTTGTTTAGGATGGTCCCAGTATTTTCTCTTTTTAATTTATAATTTTCTTTTTAGGACGAGTACAGCATAGTTTTTCCCCCCAGCAGCCAAATGGGAAAGAAATAGGCAGACACGGTCAGTTCTCAGTGCCGTGGAAAGCAGGTAGGTGGACAGTCTGCTCTGCCACAGCTGCAGAGAAGCGGTCAGGCTCCCTGTAGGCAGGGCTCACAGCAGTCGGAGGAGTGCTGGGGGCGCTGCTGTTCGCGGGTGCTAGGGCCCATTCACCTCACACACACTCCGGCCTGGTGGGTGGGAGAAACTGCACGCCTCCAGAGGGTCCTGGTAGGCAGAGTTGTTCCCACGACACGGGGAAAAAGCGAGTTCATCTGTGTCTGGCGCCGATTCTGCCAGAGGAGGCACAGGAGGGCCTCAGAATTTTAAGCAGAACCTGAGCAAAAACCTGCCTGGAACCCGAAAAACGTTCAGTAGGAGACAGGGCCTTGACTCTCCCCCAGAGGGGCGTGACGGCCCTTGGGCCAGCCTCCCTTGTTAAACTGCCAGGAGTGGGGCAGGGGAGAACGGGGGGAGTGTTCAGGGCAGCAGCTTGGCCGAGGGTTGGCAAAGTTACCTGGGAGCGTGAAACATCTCCAGGATTACTCAGAATGTCTGGGTCCTGAGAAGACTGTGTTTTTAAAGTTGCCTCAAGGGATTGCGCTGCGGCGTGACGCTGTTCTGCAGTAGCCCACGGACCAGACACGTTCACACAGGCACCCCCACCCTCTTTATTTCCAACACAGAGACCGTGCACAAAGCAAAGGCTGCATCTGAAGAAATCTCCCAGACTTGACAGTGTTAACAAGAGAACGGAGTTCACACGCGGGGCAGAGCGGCGGCCCGGCCCAAATCCTTTGTCCCCAGGGAGGCCCGGCCAGGACACCAAGGGAGGGCAGGCCGTGCTCTGTCTGGAGGCCTGAACTGTCACCAGGTCAGAGGACGATGGCACAGACCATTTGAGGATTAACTTGGGTATAAAGACAAAATTCAAACTATTTCCTTCAGAGCGTGAGTTTTCCTTAAGTTCACATTTATAAATTAGTCTTCACAGTTAATCCTTTTTGGGAACCAGAAATAAAGGGACACATTTCTGGTTTCCAACACATCATACATTAATTCTTGACTTTCCATGGTCCATGGGACTTGAGTTTTGTGAAGGGGTGAGTGGCTTACCGTGTCTGGGCTTTCTACAATGTGCTAGACAACGTGCATATTTCATATCAGATTCAGCACCCTGAAGGTAGGAATTACCAGTCCATTTTACAGATGAGAAAACTGAGGCTCAGAGAGGCTAAGAAACTTGCCCAGGGTCATGGTGGGAAGTTGCAGAAGGAGAACTTGTACAGAGAACAGCCTGAAGGCATGTTTTGTATCTATCTTTTTGGATCCCATGTTTCCTCTCCACAGAGGAAGATGTTAACACTGACCCTAAATGAGCTGCCAGCGTCGGGCCTGGCGGGGCTGGAGCGCCCGGGAGAGCCGGGCGAGTGCCTTTCAAACACCGTTGGTCTCTGAAGCTCTGTGCCAGGTGCTGGGTCCTCCTCGTTCTCATTCATCGACTTATAAACGCAGATAAAAATATTAGGAAAATTTCCACTCTACTTTAGAAAATCATGCCCATTTTATCCCTCTCCTACAGAGTAAATTAAGCATATAGCTTGACTGAAAAGATTCTAAGAGCTAAACCGAACGTGTTACCAGCCACTTGCAAAGGCTCACTGCAACTCCCAGTCAGCCTCGTCCAGTCACTGAAGGAGCTATCCTAGAGATTCACATTACAGTCCAGATGCGAGGGGTGTGTCACTGGCTCACTGAGCCCCACACCCTGGGTTGGCCCAGCTGAGACTGTCCACGACAGGTCAGAGAAAGGACTTGGATTTGATCACCAGTAACGAGACCAGGGCCCCTCCCCCCAGCTGCTCTGCCTCCAGCGGTGGCTGTGAGGCCCAGTCCCCTTGGGGAGCCAACCCGCTGGAGCCTCGCGGTTGATCTGGGCTACCAGGTGGCCACGCTGGCGAGGAGGCTCGGGTGAGGCAGCGAGGTGTGGGCGCCGATGAGGGCGCCGCGCCCGCGCTCAGGTGCTCGAGGTCCACACGTGCATCTGCTTGGCAACCTGGTGCACGTACCCGATGTCGGGTCTCTGGCTGGGGTCAGGGTAGATGCACGCACTGACCAGCTCTCGGAGCTGCAAAGGAGAGGACGGCATGTTAGCCTTGAGCGAGCAGCCTTGCCGAGGCCCCGGCAGCTCTCCGTCTGTGCCAGCTCACGGGTTGACTCCTGCGGCCCTCCAGGCAACAAGGAGGTGAGAGCAGATGCGAGAGGGGATGGGGGTGGGGTGCGGGGTCACAGCCCCCGGGCGGAGCCAGCACCCCTCTGAGGCCTGTCTGCTCAGAGACCCAGCAGTGGTTACCTGCCCATGGCCCTGAGCTTTCAGATGCTCGCACTGTTAGGCAAATCGGGGGTGTGTGTGTCTGCTGTCAGTCACGGAGACGCCCAAACCGGAGCACAGAACTCCAGGCAAGGGCGTACTGATCATAATAAATGCATTAACATGCAGCAGGGCTGCAGTCTGCCCACCCCCTGGCCTCTTTATTGTGCTCGTGAAAGACGGAGCTTTTAATTACAGACACTGAAGCCTGCGCCAGCCACGGGGGTGGGGAGGGGCGCCTCGAGCCTGGATCCCCTCCCCTCCGATAGCCAGAGTGCCAATTATTTTAATGGTAATTAAAATAATGACCTTAAAAAGCCTACATCTTAACTTGCATCACTTGGCTCACTGCAATTTTTTCATTGAAAGACCTGCTGCTGGAGGGGCTGGCTGGCCCTGTGGGTCAGGGGCAGCGGCGGGAGTGGGCGGCCCCGGACAAGGGGCTTGTGTGGGCTCCGGGGCCACTGTGCACGATGCACGTGTCACACCTGAGGTTTCGGGCTGCGAACAAGGCTCTGCGGGGTCGGGCACCGTGAGCACCCCCTGACTGTGTCACCTTTCTGGGTCCCACTGCTGCGCACACACTGGGCACCCAGTGTGGACACTCCCGGAGACCCCCGTTGGCCAGGAGGAGACGGTACTTTTACAGGGCTCCTCACGTTCCGGGGACGGTAGCTGGGTTTGGTTCTGACAGGTGACGTACCCACGGAGACTGGATGAAGGTGAAGTTTATGTGGCCCCCATAGTCGCTCTGAGTACACCATGCAGTGGGCAGTAAGTGCATGTTTGAGAATTTAATTCAAGAGAAGCAAAAATGTGTCTATTTCCATTCCTAAGAGGTTAGGAAACTTCGAAAGCGAGGTGCTTGGGGGCCACCAGGGCCGTGAGCTCCCTCTCACTAACACGTGGCCTGGGAAGGGGCTCCGGGGAGCCGGGACGGCTGGAGAAGGGGCCGGGCGCTTCACCTCTGCGAGGCAGACCGTGGCTCCCGTTTATAGGTGGGGAAGTGAGGCACAGAGGAGTTAGGATTTGCTCTTACCGGCTTCTTGCTTCCAAATAGTACAGAATTCAAAACTTAAAAGGTGAGAAGAAAAACCAAGTGCAACCATTAACTAGGTTAAGAACTTTAACTAGGGTGGTGGTGGTGTTTTTTTTTTGTTTTTGGTAACTTCCACTGCAGAGCTTAGGTCCTTCCTCCAAGGGCACTGGAGGAGCGTGGTGAGCCACCGACACAAAGCCACGAGAGAGGGCACTGAACACCTCTGGGAACACGAGCTCCCAGCCCTCTCCCTCCGTCCTCCTCGAGCCTGAAGCCAGTGAGCAAGCCTGTCATCAAGTTCAAAGGCTGGGCTCAAACCCTGCCTCCACCACTTACAAGTGATGTGACCTCGGGCAAGTGACTTAACCCGCCTGTGCCTCAGTTTCCTCACTGGTAAAATGGGATGGGGAGGGTCCCGCAGAGTAGGTCATAAAGGTGAGGTGCCATTATCAGGACGCAGCAAAGGGCCCTTGGCCCTGCCCAGGGAGGTCTTGGACTCCACCCCGGCTAGTGTTGACCTTGGACAGAAACCACAATCATGGATCTACTAGCATTGACCTTGAACAGGAAGAAGGGTAATGGTTGACACCTCCTGAGCAGTTTCTCTGAGCCAGGCCCTGTGCTATGTCCAGAGGCTGCTCTGGATGGTGACGGGGTCAGTGTCAGCCCAGTGCTGGACGGAGCACATCACACATATCGCCTCAGTCCTTACACTGACCTTGTGAGGCAGAGTCTAGGGTTATCCCCATTTTACAGATGAGGAAACTGAGGCTCAGAACAGTTCAGTGTCTCGCTCGCGAACAGTGGAGGGAGTGTGTAAACCTGCACCTCCGTCTACGCGCTCGGCCATGCTGTGCTGAAAACCTGCCGTTTCATCCTCACGTTTTATTCACGAGGCAAATACTGCCCCTATTTTCAAGGTCACGGAACTGAGGAGGACAATGCACACACGTGGTGCCTGACAGCCTGATGCCAGACCTGTCAGAGCCTGTGAGTCCTCGTCCAGAGACCCTGTGCCTGGTGTGAATGTCCAAAATAAAAACCCAAGGTGCGACTTAGGTCTGTGACAGCAAAGAGACAGGCCTGTTCGCCGCAGTTTCCTGTCATGAGAGAGGGGCGGCGGCCAGCGGTGGCGTGGGGCCAGCCAGGGCCACCTCCTGCCTCAGTGTCTGGTTTCCATTGCCTGACACCACTGGGAGCCGGGCATGTCGCAGTGAGCCCCACCCTCGAGCTCTGGGGATGGGGCTAAGCAGACACGGGTGTCGCGAGAGCCCTTCAGAAGCAATTGTCTACTTTTCCCTCTGAGTCACTTTCCCCAAAGGCCTCCCTCCCCGACCCCGGAGTGAACCTGAGCTCAGCCCCCTCCTCACGAGGCCCTCTGGGGCTGGCCCGGGCTGGCCGGGGCGGCTGCTCACCTTCTCGGAGTAATGTTCTCCAGGGAGAGGCGGGTAGTCACACTGCTCGATCTTCTGGCAGAGGGAGAAGAGGTTCATTTTATCTCCATAGAAGGGGCTCTGGAGAGCTGCCATCTGCAGGCGAGAGGGTGGGGGGAGAGGAGCGTTCAGCCTGGACGTCCAGGTTGGGCTGTGGTCCGTCTCCGGGCCCCACTACAGCCCCTGTCCTGCAGGACGTCCCCCAAGCCCCGAGGAAGCTGGAGTTCACAGGAGGGGCTTCTGCACACGGTCCTTGCTATGTGAGCAAATCAAAGGGGACAAGGGTTTCAGTGACAAACCCTGAAAGGCAGCCCCCCGAATCCCGAGGGATGGCCACACGCAGGCCCACGCCGCGGCTATCGGGGGGCTGGCTTGGCCGTGTGGGGGAGCACGTGGCTGAACGGAGCTCTGCTCCGCAGGATGGATGCCTGGGCCTGGCGGGTCCTCTCGGTGCATCGTCCTACATTTCTGAGAAGCAAATTCCGAAGACACCTGTGGGAGGATGTCTATTTAGGCAACCCATTTAGGGAATCACCTAAGGACAAACATGGGGGCGGTGGGTGGGAGGCATGTCACTTGTCGCCAGCCCACGGCAGGGCTGCTGACCGAAGGCCTGGTCACTGCTGTCCTGGAAGCTGGACGCTCAGATCATTGCGGGGTGGGCGGCAGGAGGAGGAAGGCCGGCTGCTGGCCACCCTGGATGCAGGGGCCTGGGGCCCTCGGTGTCACAAAAACTCTGGGTGCTTGCTGTGTGTCTGGCCTTTGGTCTCCGTGTCCCTAATGTGGGAAGGGGCTCCACCTGCGCCCTGAAGGTGGGCGGCTCCTGGGGCACCGGGTAGTGGAAGGACTGTGGTGGCCCCAGTCGGTTCCCACCCAGTCAGGAAACGGCCAGGCCTCCCCCTCCTGGAGGGCACCGGATACCCCCGGCCACCACTCACAGCACCGTTGGGGGTGTCTTCAAAGGGGGCACGCGGGAGCCAGAGGCAGCTCTGAGAGGCAGCAGCGCGCAGCCCAGCACGGCGCCTACGGCCCCAGCTGCCGATTAATCTGTAATGGGATTCGAGTGCTCCCTGTCACTCCCACTCGCTGCGGCCTGCCTCCGAAGGCCGCCCAGCACCTCCCGCTAATGAAGTTTGGCCGGGTAATTGTCCTGTCTGTCTGTTTGCCCTCGCTCCCTCGGAGGAGGCAGGCGGCCAAGGCCTCCGCCTGGGCCCCAGGCGAGGGCTCCTGGTCTCTGGCTGAGGTGGGGCCCTAGGGCTCCTGGGGAAGCAAGCCTCCCTGTCCTCGGCCTGGAGGGTGGCCCAGCAAGCCCTGCCTGTTTCAGGGCCGGGAGAAGCCGGAGCCAGCTGGGCATGTGAGTACCGGTTGGCTTCAGTTCCCGTCTGCCCCACCCTCTGTTCATCTCTGAATCCCAGGGGGCTTCAGAGCCCAGGCAGCGTCCTCGGGTCCACAAGTGGCCACTGGGGATGCAGCAGTGTGGCCGGGACATTTGGGGGTTTCCTCTGTCCCAGGTCCAGGAGCGTGTCTGGGCAGTACCTGTGGGCCCAGGCGCCTGGGCCAGGCCAACTGCTTCCAAGTGGGTGTTCGGGGCCAGCCTCACCTCTCTGGTCCCATGACTAGGGCTCCCGGCCCCTCTGCGAGGGCTGGGAACCCACCTGGACCAAGAACAGGCTGCACAGATAGAGTGGCCCCGGCACCAGGCAGGGAAGTAGTGTGCAGAGGCCTCGCCCGCTGCAGACTCCGCCAGCCTGGCTGCGAGCTGGCTTTGCCCCTGTGTGTGCAAAATGGCGTCGCTTGGGTGACCCACTTCCCATGATGAAAATGAGACCCTCGGTGCAAAGGATTAATTGGGAATTTTCAAAGGACATCTGTTGCCACAGTGGAGAGCAGCTGAGGCTCCGGGGTCACTCGGGGTGGTCTGGGTGCCCACCCAGCCGTGGCTGGGGATTAAGATGGGTTTGCTTGCAAAGGGTTTCTGTTCGGAGTAGAAAGGGCGTTCGAAGGCTGGCCCACGAACACAGGCTCTGGTTTTTCACGTGTCCAACTTGGGAGAGGGACTCGGCGATGCTTTCAACAAGCTAGTCTGGTATTTGCAGAAACCTCTCTGTCCGCGATTCCAAAAGGGCCCCCGAAGCTGGCGAGGCGAGCCCGATACCCACCATCCCCTTCTTGGAGGGCTTCTCCCTCCTTCCTGGCACCTTCCCCATCCTTTGGGAAAAGCTTCTTGACCAGGGTTCGAGGTGGGCTATGCGGGGGAAGGCAGGAGAGCTCGCTGAGCAAATAGAGTCCACAAATGCCGACTCCAGGGGAAGCAGCAAACCCCCTCCAGCTCTCGGCTCGGGCCTTCCACCCACATCGGGGCGTCCAGCTCGGAAGGCAGCCCTGTGGCTGCTCTGGATGCTGGGTCGCGCTGATTACCCCAGACGGCCCTCTCTCCCTGGGCCGGTCACCGCCCTCCTCACACTGGTCAGAGAGGAGGGTTTGCTCTCCGGCGCGGATGCTGGCTGCCTCGCGAGAACTGCTGCAGCCGTGGCTCTGAGCGCCGCTCCTCAAGTGCGGACCATTTTCTGTCGGGCGTCATTGGGCTGACACACATCCCAGGAAATGGGAGAGCATGGGCACGTGCCCCCACTGGGACGGCTCGGAGGAGCTGTCCAAGGGAGAAGGGGATGGAGCTACGGGGAGGGCCATGGCTGCCTGTGACCCCCACCCCGCCAGGGGCTCCGATTCCCTCCTGTCACCCCACGTCTCCCCGGCACGTCCCGGAGCCTGAACCCAGAGCCCCATCGCCAAGCAGCCTGCTCCCCAACGAGGTCAGGGCGTCCAGACCCTTCTCTGGCTTGGGCCAGAGCTCCAGAGCAGGATTCCGAGGCATGCGCAGCTGGTCCTAGCTCTCGCCCCCAGCCCGCTTTCTTGCCTGGTCTCAGTCCCACACGGGCCCCTGGAGGCAGCTGTGAGCATCCCCCACACCAGCCCCCTGCTGAGGATCCTGGGGCTGGCACTGAATGAGCCAATTCCTTCAGCTCCCTTGTAGATAAATAATTTCTGCAGAGCCAGGCAGCCCGCTGGGTGCCTCTGCGGGGCGTGCTGGGTAATGAAAATAAAGCGCAGGGCCTTCCAACATGGCTGAACTCTGGCGTCTCTGCTGGAGCTGCCGGGGCAGAGGAGGGGCCACTGGAGTCACCCCAGGGCTCCTCACAACCTAGCTTTCCCCTCACAGGGGCTCTGGGCAGAGATCCTGTCTCTCTGCACCGAGGCCACGCGTACCCCGCTGGCTGGGGAGGCGGCAGAGGCCGGGGCTCGGGTCCACGGGAGGGCTGCGTGACAGATGGAAGTCTCCAGCTCTCGGGGCCTCAGTTTCCTCCCTTGGAGCGAGGCTGGGACTGAGCTCCTCGTCCAGAGCCGTGGCCTCTCCTGTGCTGGCCTCTTTAAGACAGATCCCTGGGGTACCCCCCCCCGCCCCAAGAGTGTAGGCCGTGGCTCCTCTCTAGCCGTGGTCGACATCGGCACCATCGGAGACCTGAGGGGGTCCCTGGTGGAGATCTGATGCTGAATATCATCCCCCAAAGACGTCCTCGTTCCAATCCTTGGGGCCTGTGAGTGTGTTACCTCACATGGATGGCAAACGGGATTTGGCAGGTATGGCTGCACGGAGACTCCCCAGGTGGGCTATTACCCCAGGTGGTCCGGGTGGGCCCTCAGCACAACCACAGCCGTCCTTAGAAGAGGGAGGCGGAGGGAGACATGACTACAGGAGAGCAGGCGGTGTGTCGAGGGGGTGACTGGGTCAGGAGCCCAGGAACGCACGCGGCAGAAGGTGCCAGCCCTGAGGGCGCCTTGCCTTCAGTCCACTGAAACTGACTTTGGATTTCTGGCCCCCAGAATGGTGAGACAGTAATTTTATGTTGCATGAAACCACCCTCTTGGCGGTGACAGGCCACAGCAGCCACAGGAAACCTGGAAGGGGCTTTGATTCTTCGCATCCTCGCTGGGGCCCGAGGAAGGAAAGGCCTGCCCCTGTCAGGCGCAGGCTTTCCCTGGCTCCGCGCCCAGGTGTGCTCCACGGGGGCCATGCCAAGTCCTCAGACACGTGGTCCGGAGTTGGTGGGGAGCCCCTGTCACAGCTCTTCAGGCTGGCGCCCCGGACCCCAAGGCAGGCTGTGCAGCGGGAGCCCCAGCCATGTCTGCGGGATGTTTCCTTCCAATTACCGAGCCCAGGGCTCAGACGCGTCTCCCTCCCTGTCTGCCAGGAAAACGTACATGCTGCTTCCCCACAGGGCTGGGGAAGTGGGGAGAGGGGCGGCAGCCCAGGGCAGAGCCCCCGCCGACTGTCACCCCTGCAGGGGCTGGCCATGACCGGCCACGTCAGCCAGGGACGTCCACTTCTGTGGGAGGCCCAGGGCCATTAGGTTGAGATCAGCGCCTGCTGTCCCCAAGGACATCGATGCCCACAGGACTCGACTGATTGATGTCATCGATTCCACACGGCTGATGTGTCTCTCCCCGGCTGTAAGCTGCGTGGCCCCAGACACCGCCAACAAATAAATCAACCTGGCGACCCAGAGCCTCCATGCTGGGGAGACACCAACGCAGACGCTGGGTCATCAGACCTGCGTTTAGGTGCCGGAGACGAGGACGTGGAGGGCTGCCTGGCCGGGAATCCGCGAGGCAAGCGCTGCGGACGGGCTCGGGCTGCGTCTGCCTCTAGGGGCTGAGATAAAGGTTCGGGCAGAGAGCAGGGTGGCTCGAGTGTGGACGGCCTGGGACGAGCACCGGGGCCAGCTGCCATCCTCCCCATGTGCACCTGTCCCACCCCGGTCTGCGTCCCTGTGGGTTTGTTTGCAGACCCTCACGGTTCACAGAGGCAGGCTGCAGCTGATAGAAATCCCAGATTCAGAACGGAAAACTAAGGACCCAACCATCTGGACCGGGGACAATATCCACGAGGGCAGGAGGACAAAGCCGAGTCCTCCACGGGGCGGAAGCCGAGCTGCGCTTAGGCGTCCCGCTGGCCGGAACAGAAGGGAGACGTGGTCGGCTGCAGAGCCTGGCAGCCAGAGGCAGGCAGCCAACACCAGCTGCTGGGCCTGCAGCGGATCAGGGGCTGGCGGACAGCAAGGGGGAGCGAGGCCATTCACACTTCACAAGGAGGCAGGGTGTGGCCCCGTTTTACACTGGGGCAGCTGGGGGTGCGGAGCTGCCCCGGGGCCATCAGGCACTGAGTGGGAGCTGAGCTTCGGACTCAGGTCCTTCTGACCAGAGTTTGAGCTCCCACCAGGACCCTGCATCTCTCCCAGATTCCCTCAGTTACGTGAGCTGCCTGCGCACGCGCACGCACACACACTAATTCAAAATGGCCCCCTCTGGCCACCTGCTGGGTCCTAGGAGACACAGAGCAGCCGCCCCTCCCCCTCAGGACAGACATCTGGGTGGACGATGGCTTCTTACAGGCGGGTTGGAATGCCCTGCTCAGACCCAGGCTGGGACGTGGGGGGACAGGGCTGTTGATGCTGGAGCACTGAGCCCAGGGACAGCCAGGGCCACACGTGGCCCGGGCTTGGCTTTGTCACTGGCCTCGGCTGCCCCCGTGGCCACAGTCTTTACCTGAAGACGTAACTGGACTTGGAGGAGTAGCTGGAGAGAATTCCAGCACTGGGTCATGTGGGGCCAGGGTAGTGGGAGGGTGTGGCCCTAGTTTGGAGACGCGAGAGGGCTCAGGCCTCCCGCCGTCCTTCCTGGACAGCTTCATGGCTGCAAGTGGCCCGTGTTCCCCAGACCCCTGGTCATCTGGGGCCCCAGGGGCGGGGGCATCGTTTGTTCATGTTATGCCATGTCCGAGCTTACCAAGGCTCCAACATGTGCCTGTCCCTGCACTCAGGATGGCCACCAGACCTGGGAATGGGCCCAGATGCACAGGCAGACATCACCCACCCCTGGACCCCACCCTGCAGGGGGTCCGCCATGGACGCTGCTGGGCTCACCTCGTACAGCAAACACCCCAGAGACCAGATGTCGGACTTGAAGTTGTAGCCGTTCTCGTGGATCCTCTCCGGTGACATGTAGTATGGTGTCCCCACTGAAACACAGCAAGAGGGTGGGAGTGGGTGCTTATTGTCCGTGCATGGGCAGGGCATGGGGCTGAGGAGAGGCCTGGGCTCAGTCTCATGGCGACCCTGGGCAGCCCTGTTCCCTCTCCTCCCACCCCCTCGTCTTGCAAAGGAGAGGGCTGGGCCAGGTTGGAAGCCCTCATGCTGGTAGGGCACGAGAAGCCGCCAGGGATGGGGACCCACCCAGACCTGAGAATTAGCCTGGGGGCTGGGCATCTGGGATGTGGGTTTCTGTCAACACCCAGGGAGTGGGACACAGACAGCAGCCGAGCTCCGGGTAGCAACTGACCAACTGCCACTGTCCATGGGGACCGAGCATGTCACATGTGTTAGCTCATTCGTGTCCCTAACAGCCCCACGAGCAGGTGTCCCCCTTTACAGATGGGGAAACTGAGACTCAGAAAAGCAGCCAGACTGGATTCAAACCCAGATCTTCAGGCTCCAGAAACTGAGCCCTTAGCCACCACCCTCGGCTGGCAGCAACTGGCACATCCAGATTTGGGGCTGGCCAGGATTTCTTAAACCGGGCAGAAAAGACACTAACCCTGAAAGAAAAGACCGGTAAACTGGACTCCATTAAAATCAGGAACCTCAGTTCACCAGAAAGCCACTCACAAGTTAAAAGGCGCAGCCTGGGAGGAAAGTCTCAACACACAGACCAACAGTGGCCTCACATACAGACTATATTGGAACATTTCTATAAAGCAGTAAGCAGAAGACAAACAACCCCCTGCCTCAAAGTAACAACTCGAAGAGGCACTTCACAGAGAGACTATCCGATGGCCAGGAAGCACAGGGAACGATGCTGTTTTCCTCATTACTCATCAAAAGCACATTGAAGTATAGTCACCCACTACCTACCTGAGTCATGGCTCAAGTTTACAGGAGTGGGAGGAACCAAGGCTGGAACCCTCACACACGGCTGACGGGGCCCTGAGTGGCACAGCCACGGGTCAAACAGTGTGGCCAAGCACAGCCAACACCAGGACCCTGCACGTTCACTCCTAGGTGTGTACGTACATCCCCCAGAGAAGGGAGTGCTTCTGTCGGTCAAAGCAGGATCAAAAATGTGCAAAGTGGCTTTACTCGCCATAGCCAGAGACTGGAAACCAGTGTCAGTTGCCAGCAGAATGGACAGGGTGATAATGTGGTTCACGCACACAGTGGAATACTACACAGCCACAAACAAGAATGAAACTCAGGCACACGCCACAGTGCGGATCCATCTCACGGCCGTCGTGGGGAGTGAAAGCAGCCAGGTGCAAACGAGCACACGCCAGGATCCCATTTTTGTCAAGAGCAGGAAAAACTGCTCTACGGGGGCTGTCGTCAGGGACGGGCTCAAAGGAGCTTTACTGTGTATACACATCACATCTCAATTGAAAAAGCAGAGGGCGCACACTTTTGAAGATCTGGTACCTTGTAAAGATGGGAGGATTTCCTGTGAGGTGGTGAGCTCCCCATCACCAGAGGCATGCCAGCTGCAGCAAGGGGCTGGTTTGGCAGGGCCGAGGAGGGGCCCAGGAATCTGGATTTGTAATAGAGATTCTGATCCCAGTCCGTCTACAGGGTGGCAGCTCTGCAGGCCCGAGGACCAGATTCCAAAGGCTGCTATACGGACGATATTTTCACTCGGTGGGAGACACTGTGCACATGTGGCAGTGGCTGCTGCTGTGGCCAGAGTCTATGGAGGAACCTGAAGTTCAGCGAGGTGGAGGCTGAGCCTGAGTTGTGGCTTCCGGCCCTGGGAAGGAGGGATGTCCGGGACCACAGAAACCCACGGGACCCTGGGAGGGCAGGCCTTCCTGTGAGCTGGGCGTGAAAGACACAGGTGCCCCAAAGAGGTGTCCGGGCTTCAGGGTTTTCTGTGGGCCGAACGTGTTTCAGGGCAACCGAATTTTGTCAAGGGAAGGTGTTTAAAAAACACAAAATCCCCACCACCAATTAGTGTCACTGTGACTCTAAAAACAAAAGACAGTTAACCCCAGAATAGACACCCTGTGATCTCAAAATCAAGGAGAGTCCCTCACAGCAAAGATGTTTAGCTGTTTGAAAACCGTATCATCTTGTTTTCCCACCTCCCTGGAGATATACGAGAAAACCTGCCGAGCAGACTCGTAGAGGCTGTGAGATGACAGAAACCCCTGTTTCGGGCCTCCTGGGGGCAGGACCTCGTTTGCCGAAGCGTCCTGCACCCTGCCCAGGACCAGGTCCCGGGTCACAGCAGGCACCGAGCAGGCGACTGCCCACTGAGTCCACAAATCCCTCCGCACGGGGTCAGACAGCGCACGTCAGGTTCAGGTGCTTTTCTTGCAGCCTAACGCACCATTTCCTTGACTGAGGGCTGCCCAAGAGGGACTGCCTGATTATCGCCATATCAGAGCACCACGCACCCTTTGATGACAATAACCCCCGAACAAGGGCAGCGGCCGTCACCGAAACACGCGGCTTGAGAACCGTATCGTCCTCTGCGTACTTCAGGGCCGGAGTCAGGGGCTAATTGCCACTCAGCAGAAGGAGCTGTCAGTCAGCGTGCGAACCCTGGTGGGACTCGACGAACAAATGACGGCATCTGGTGGCAGCCTCTTGTTGTTTCGGCCACGAGGGAGCGAAACGACAACGAACGGGCAAGTGCGAAACGGATGACTTGTCATAACCAAATCACAGGGTGGCATCTGGACAGGTGTCGGTGAGCAGCGGGGACCTCAGGCCAACGGGAAGTGACGCCAGCAGGCAGGGCGCTGCGGGA